>VSMD01016026.1:0-54732 GCA_008750895.1 Mirza zaza
AGTAGGGGCCAGGCTCGGTGGCTCAAGCCTGTAATCCTAGCTCTCTGGGAGCCGAGGTGGGCAGATCGTTTGAGCTCAGGAGTTCGAGACCAGCCTGAGCAAGAGTGAGACCCCATCTCTACTATAAATAGAAAGAAAATGATTGGCCAACCAATATATATAGAAAAAATCAGCCGGGCATGGTGGCACATGCCTGTAGTCCCAGCTACTTGGGAGGCTGAGGCAGTAGGATTGCTTGAGCCCAGGAGTTTGAGGTTGCTGTGAGCTAGGCTGACGCCACGGCACTCACTCTAGCCTGGGCAATAAAGTGAGACTCTGTCTCAAAAAATAAAAAAAATAAAAATAAAAAAAAGAAGTAGGAAGTCTGTAATCCTAACGCTCTGTGAGGCCAGGGCAGGAGGATCACTTGAGGTCAGGAGTTCCATACCAGGCTGAGCAAGAGTGAGACCCCATCTCTACTAAAAATAGAAAAAATTAGCCAGGCATGGTGGTGCGTGCCTGTAGTCCCAGCTACTCGGGAGGCTGAGGCAGGAGGATGACTTGAGCCCAGGAGTTTGAGGTTGCTGTGAGCTAGGCTGATGCCACGGCACTCTAGCCCTGGGCAATGGCTTGAGACTCTGTCTCAAAAAAACAAAAGTAGGAAGTTGTGGGTAAATTTTTTGGTTTATTCTTAGTAATCTTTAAGTTTTCCACAACAACCATAAATAATTTTATGATAAAAAGATCAGCAAATAAACTCAAATAAAACTAGATTCCTTTTATCTTTTTTAAAAAGCTATAACTCTAATAAAGTAACTATCATTTAATGGTAATATTATTCCTATATAGAAAATAAGAAGCTTTTTAGCTCTTTGGGAACATGCCATAACAACAACAACAAAAAACTCAAATAATCTTAATTCTTAAAATAGCACTAAATGCAATTTTATTCTTCTAACTCTTAAGAAGGACTGCATAAAATACTTACATGCATGTGTTATTAATAGCATCATCTGGGCAGTGTCCTGAACAATAGCACTTTAAAAAAGGTAAGGTATCCTCTGGTGCTAAGGTTACTCCATTTTCTGACTTTTTCTGGTCGGAGTCTGATTTCATTCCCGTGCCATGGAGCATGCTGTCTAGATTCTGCCCTGTATTCAAATACAGAATTGTAAATAAATCATTTCTGAAAAGCTAATTGTTTGATTATAATTTTCAGTGAGAAAGTTGCTAGGCTTTCTTGCCACAGTAATTGCAGCTAATGTTTTTCTTGAGAAAATAGATTTCATTCATACAATTAACACATTTACTAATAAACTATTATGCACAGAACTACTGTTCAGGTAACTGCAGAGTATACAAAGACAGCTATGTCACAGTTTTGGTCCTAGTGAATGACAAACAAGAATGGCACAAGGTAGAATATGGTCATAACTTGTAAGAAAGGTACAAAATGGGGAGTCTCTCTTCAGGGAAGGCTGAGACTGCTTCCAATCATTAAAATATAGACAATTATGATTTTTCTTTTAAACCTGGTTCAAAACTTATGACTAGCTGGAAAAAAAAAAGGTCCTTTACTTGTGCCTCTGTGGAAAAGGGGTTACTAAGCATTTTTGCTTTGGCCTTTTATTGCTTAAGTAAGGGAATTGTGAGAGCATGGGGCAAGCCTATCTGAAGGCTTGTACCTCAAGGCCATTAGTGTGAATCTGGAGCATGCTGCCAGAAAGGGAAGGCTGCTGCCTGGCAGTAGGGAGCTGAGGGAAACAGAACTGGGTTCTTGCGCTAGAGTCTAGCAGCCTCCAATGACAGAGACTTTGCATTCAGTTCTATCTGATACCGAATCTTTTAGGTTGAAAGCAGAACTAAAACAACTATTTTAGTAATCCCTCCCTCTCAATCAGCTGAGATCAGCTGGGCCATTACTTGTGGGGTTACTCTCAAGAGAATTAAAGTTGGAGCCAAATAAATTGTGTATGTGTTTCATTATAAATATTAAATAAGTGGTTCAAGACATACTGTGAACTTGACTTTAAATTAAGCCACACTGGCCCGGCGCGGTGGCTCACGCCTGTAATCCTAGCTCTCTGGGAGGCCGAGGTGGATGGATCGTTTGAGCTCAGGAGTTCGAGACCAGCCTGAGCAAGAGCGAGACCCCATCTCTACTATAAATAGAAAGAAATTAATTGGCCAACTAATATATATAGAAAAATTAGCCAGGTATGGTGGCACATGCCTGTAGTCCCAGCTACTTGGGAGGCTGAGGCAGCAGGATTGCTTGAACCCAGGAGTCTGAGGTTGCTGTGAGCTAGGCTGACGCCACGGCACTCACTCTAGCCCGGGCAATAAAGTGAGACTCTGTCTCAAAAAAAAAAAAAAATTAAGCCATACTGATGAGATGAACTATTAAAAAGAGAGAGAGAAAGAAAAAAACCCACATATGCATACACCAATGACAGAAAAAGAAAATGTTGCTAAATAAAGTGTTTCAGTGATCCATGCATTCAATTTTAATAATCTTCATTATTGCTCACGCCTGTAATCCTAGCACTCTAGGAGGCCGAGGCGAGCGGATTGCTCGAGGTCAGGAGTTCAAAACCAGCCTGAGCAAGAGCAAGACCCTGTCTCTACTATAAATAGAAAGAAATTAATTGGCCAACTAATACATATAGAAAAAATTAGCCGGGCATGGTGGCGCATGCCTGTAGTCCCAGCTACTAGGGAGGCTGAGGCAGCAGGATTGCTTGAGCCCAGGAGTTTGAGGTTGCTGTGAGCTAGGCTGATGCCATGGCACTCACTCTAGCCTGGGCAACAAAGCAAGACTCTGTCTCAAAAAAAATAAAAAATAAATATTCATTATTATTTTTTTTAGAGACAGGGTCTTGCTATGTTGCCCAGGCTGGCCTCAAACTTCTGGAATCAAGCAATCCTGCTGCCTCAGCCTAATTTTTCCTTTCTTATGCTGAATACTTAGTATAGGAATTCATTACTGAATGAGTATTTATCAACAGCAATAAACACCAGGAGAACTTAAAAAAAAAAGAGCTAGAGGTTCATATGTATACATGTATCACCCATCTCCCTCACCACTACTCCCTTTCAGAAATAAATACTGCAGACTTCTCCATGATCAGCTCACAGTGGCACTGTCCCTCCACTGTGCTCAGCACAGGGCCTCCTGTCAATTCCCAGAACATGTCAATCTTCTCCCACCCACAAGTCTTGTGTATTTACAAATCATAAAATTATGCCCTATGGTGGGCCGGGGGTATAGGTTATATTTCAATACACACACACAAAATATTTAATAGCTTATGTGTACAAGTTATACATGTACTCAGTAAAACATGGAAATATATACATACGGAGACTAATAGCTTAAAGATAAACATGACTATATATAGGCCAATTTACAGAATGTTCCACCATCAATGGTAATTTTTGACATCAATGATTTTACTAGATTTTTATTCCTGGCTAAATAATTTTTCTTACTCTCCCAGTAATTTATTTGCCTCCTTTATATAAAGCAGAGGAACTGCCTTCTGCCCCAATCTTAAGATAGAATGTCTATAATAGGATTCAGATGGCAAAAGACTGGAAAGCTGGAGAGACAAATGGGCTATGAGTACATTATACATATAAGGTAATCAGCATCAGCAGTATACCTAATGAATTTTATAACTATAGTCTACATAATTAGTTAAATAGGGACCGGGAAGACATCAGTAGGAGGAAAGTCAAGGACAAGAATTGGCTAAGGTGGTGTGTCTATTAATAGAACTGTGCTGTCCAATATGGTAGCCACTAGCCACATGTGGCTATTTAAATTTAGATGAATTAAAATAAAACAAAATTAAAAATCACTTTCTCACACTAGCCACAATTCAAGTGCTCAAAACCACCCATAGCCAGGAGCTCTCATAATGGATAGCACCTATACAGAACAGGTAATGGCGTGGTGGACCACCCAGTCTCACTATTCAACTCTGCTGTTATAATGCAAAATCTGGTCAGGCGATGTCTAAACAAATGAGTGTGGCTGCGTTCTAACAAAATTATTTATGGACAATGAAATCTGAGTTTCATATAATTTTCATGTGTAATGAAATATTATCCTCTTGATTTTTCTTCAGTCATTTAAAATTATAAAAATCATTCTTTACTCATGGATGATACAAAAGCAAGCAATGGGCTAGATTTAGCCTGTGGGCTACACTTTGGAAATTACCGATAAAGACCATTTCCAACATCAAAGAAAGTTCTCATACTATGCTGGTCTAGGGAGAAAAATTAAAGGGGAAAAAAAGATGACTTGGTGGCAGGGTCAGAATGCACAGCAATGGGCTTTCAATATCTGATGTGATATTATGTGAATAATTAAGCTTATTTTAATGACATTCTTTTTTTTTTTGAGACAGAGTCTCACTTTATTGCCCAGGCTAGAGTGAGTGCCATGGCATCAGCCTAGCTCACAGCAACCTCAAACTCCTGGGCTCAAGCAATCCTACTGCCTCAGCCTCCCAAGTAGCTGGGACTACAGGCATGTGCCACCATGCTCGGCTGATTTTTTCTATATATATTAGTTGGCCAATTAATTTCTTTCTATTTATAGTAGAGATGGGGTCTCGCTCTTGCTCAGGCTGGTCTCGAACTGCTGAGCTCAAACGATCTGCCCACCTCGGCCTCCCAGAGAGCTAGGATTACAGGCGTGAGCCACCGCGCCCGGCCTTAATGACATTCTTGGAAGGCAGAATAAGAAACAATAAAGGGAAGTTATAGTGAGACGTATTTCAGTTGAACAGAAAACACATTTCGTAAGTTAGCACTAATCAGAATTAGTTCTGAACCCATTATCAAGAATGAGGTGATTCCTATACGTACTGACATGCAGTGTTACTCATAATGCCACTGAATGACAAGGAAAGCTGCTGGAAGCATGACTAGCAATACCCCATTAAATCTCATGTTTGGCCAGGCGTGGTGGCTTACACCTGTAATCCTAGCACGCTGGAAGGCAGAGAGGGGAGGATTGCTTGAGGCTAGGAGTTTGAGATCAGCATGAGCAACAGCAAGGCCTAAAAAAATCAGCCAGGTGTGGTGGTGCACACTTGTAATTCCAGCTACTCGGTTGGCTGAGGCAGGAGGATCGCTTGAGCCCAGGAGTTTGAGGTTGCTGTGAGCTAGGGTGATGCCATGGCACTCTAGCCAGGGCAACAAAGCGAGACTCTGTCTCAAAAAAACCAAAACAAATGCTTAAAAAAAAAGTTTACATTATTGAATTCTTGTTTTATTGCATTTTGATCAGAGAATGTGGTCTATGAGACATCTTATTCGGTTTTTTTTTTTTTTTTTGAGAGAGAGTCTCATTCTGTTGTCTACGCTAGAGTGCCATGGCATCAGCCTAGCTCACAGCAACCTCAAACTCCTGTGCTCAAGCAAGCCTACTGCCTCAGCCTCCCAAGTAGCTGGGACTACAGGTATGTGGCACCATGCCCGGATAAAATACACACACACACACATATACATACACACATACATATACACACATATATACATATGTATATACATACATACATATATAGTCCAGTTAATTTCTTTCTAATTTTTAGTAGAGACAGGGGTCTCGCTCTTGCTCAGGCTGGTCTCGAACTCCTGAGCTCAAACGATCCACCTGCCTCGGCCTCCCAGAGTGCTAGGATTACAGACGTGAGCCACCATGCCTAGCCAAGATATCTTATTCTTAATGGAAGTATTATTTCAAAATTACCCAAGATAATTCAAGGGTGGTGTGGGAGAAGTGCATGGGGGTACAGATGAAACAGGTTTGGTCAGGAGTTGGTAATGTCAAAGCTGAGTAACAAGTTCATGGAGTTTCACTGTATTATTCTACCTAGGTATATGTGTGAAATAAATATTTTTTCTATAAGTAGTTTTTTAAATACCCAAATAAAACAAAAACACACACTCCCAGTAAAAAAAAAAAAATTAAACCACACAAGAAAAGCAAAAAATCCCTTTCAGTCCCATCTAATCCCTCCCCCTCTCTTTAATTGTAACACTATTACCTGTCTGGTATGTATGCATCTAGTCCTTTTTCTATATATATGCATATATACATATGAAGTACTCTTTCAGAAAACTTTACAAAAGCAAAGAAAATTGTAATCCACACATACTCATATAACCAAGATTTTATAATGACCAATTATGCCTCATCTTGTTTTACTTTTCTCCTTTCATATAATTATGAAGCTAATACCAGATATGTCATTTTATCTGTAACTATTTCAACATTCATCTCTAAAAGATAAGGAACTTCAAAGACTTAAAAAAAAATAACCACAATCATCACACCTAAAAAAGTTAACAGTTGTTCTTTACCCTTACCAGTATTATCAAACATCCAGGCAATGTTCAAATTTCCAATTATACTATAAATGTTATAAATTATTTTAACAGTTTCCTTGAATCAGGATCCAAATAAGGTTCACACATCACAAATGGCTGTCTCCAAGTCTTTTTTTTTTTTTGAGACAGAGTCTCGCTTTGTTGCCCAGGCTAGAGTGAGTGCCGTGGCGTCAGCCTAGCTCACAGCAACCTCAAACTCCTGAGCTCGAGCAATCCTGCTGCCTCAGCCTCCCGAGTAGCTGGGACTACAGGCATGCGCCACCATGCCCGGCTAATTTTTTTTTTATATATATATATTAGTTGGCCAATTAATTTCTTTGTATTTTTATAGTAGAGACGGGGTCTCGCTCAGGCTGGTTTTGAACTCCTGACCTTGAGCAATCCGCCCGCCTCGGCCTCCCAGAGTGCTAGGATTACAGGCGTGAGCCACCGCGCCCGGCCTCCAAGTCTCTTAATCTATAGGTTTCTTCTTCCTTTTTCTTTCCCTTGAAATTTACTTGTTGAAGATACTGAGTAATCTGTCTTATAATATTTACCACAGTCTGGATTTCCAGATTGCATCCTTCTAGCATCACTTAACACGTTCTCTTGTTCCCGATAGTTTGTAAATGGTACTCTGCTCTAAAGCTGTCCAACATGGTAGCCACAAGCCACATGGGGCTATGAGTACTTGAAATGTAACTCTGTTAAGTTATAGTGAGGAGGGACACAAATATCTAGTTATCTCCATTTTCAAAGACTAGACTCACTAATTCAACAGGATAATAATGTATTCTAATATAATATAATATAATGTATTCTAATTTTACCATTTCTTCTTATTTATGATCTGGAAAACCTCTATAATGAGATGCTTTCCTTCATCTACTAACTAGATATAAGTGACACAGTTCACATAAGAAAGGTGGAATTAATGTTTGATTTTTCCCACTAATCAGTTTTCAAAGTTAATGAGTTTGCTAGCATCTTTCAACAGTAGCCAATTAGTTCTTTTTAAAGTGTCATTAAAAAGCCATGGATTTAAACATATTTGATTTTTTTTCAATCCACTGCTGTTATTATCCTTACTAATGCTTAAATTGTTCCATCTCTGGCCAATTCAAATGGTTCCCTGTATCCTTTTAACTTTCCCCTGCTTTCTGGCCAAGATATTCCAAGATTACCTTGCACTCTACCTATCACACACTTAAAAGTGATTGAAAGGAGTTCTGGAATCTTTTAGTGAAAAAGATAATCAGAGACCATAACCTGGGTGTTACAGGTGCTTGTTGCTACCATGTTGATCAGTGTAAAATATAAGGCTAAAAAAATAATTTTGCATCTTGCTTTTTTCACTTTATCTGTATTCATCTGTTAAATAAAAACGTATCACGTAACTACACAGTGCTAGGCACTGTTTTAAGCCCTGGGCGACTAGAACAGTAAACAATATAAAGTCCCTTATCTATCAGAGCTTATGGTCTCAGAAAGAAACAATAAAGACCAATAAATACTAATATTTGTACTATTTTAATATTTATTCATAGATAACTGCTATGAAACCAAATAAAGTAGGGTCATTTTCTAGCATGGGAAAGGAGTAGAGTGCCTCACAGCAGAGGTCACTGACCGGAGGGCCAGGAGAACAGACCAAGCAGAGGTCAGGAAATTCTAGAATACATCTAGACAAGATAAAACTTTAATAGACTTAAAGCAAAGACCAGAAGCAAGCAGATGTTAACACTACTAAAATTTTAAAGGAACTGTACTGCCAAAGAAGTCCCAATAGTCAGGCTGACTCAATGAACCTGTAAATTTTCATTCTATTAGGTAATTTCTAGTACCTAGACCTCCACATTAACAGAAAGGCCATCCTCTGCTAAGTCCATCTCAGAAGTGGCCATGATGGCAGAAACACTAGCCAAGGAACACCAGAGACAAAGGAAATGCTCCCAGAAAATAAAACTGGGGGCTATCGACAGACTAACCATCCTTAATTGATAGGCTATGAAGCAATGACTACTGAGGTTGCTCCCAAATTTTCCTTCCTCTGAATGGGAGTTTACATAGTACATATCCTATTTCATCTTCATCATCGAATCTGGGTACATTGTGCATTTGTAATTTCTCTTTTAGCCATACGTTGCTGGACCATGAAGAGCTACATCTGGACCTGAAGAGAAGGCTGCACGCTAGCCAGAAGTCCTGGATTAGTAGCTGAGTATACCATATGGATAAAACTCTGGGTTACATAACCCTTTGAAGACGAATTCAATATTTCATACCAACATAAGCATTTTTAGTGTACGCATGTGAGTAAAAAAGCATGTATGATATTGGAAGACAAACGTGGTGCACTACAGCAGATACTGTTATTTATCTCCCCTTTACTTTGCTGGCAACAGACATGCACACATGTATACACACATACACACACATCCTTTTTTTGTTTACAAGTCTGTTCCTCCTCTATGTGATTCAGGAAAGCACAACCCTATCCTTAGCAGAGATAACTGATGGTCTAATCCAATGAGTTTAGGCCCGCTCTCCTTGCCCCTGATTTGTTGAACACAAGAGCATGTAAAAATCTTTGGCCACTATGCTTAGAAGGAAGTCTGCTGGAAAAATGAGGAGAGGGCTTGGGGAAAGATTTACCAATTAAAAAGAGTCAGAAAGAGGTATCAATCCCTCTTCATTCATTGGATGCTGTCAATTTGAAGCAACTATTAATACATCTGTGTTATGTCTGGCCCCTCAGCAGCCACACTGTGGCTGTGAAGGGAATTAACCTATAACTAAACTGATATTTGGAGGATGACACAGTTGAAATAGAGAAAGAATCTGGGTTTTTTTTTTTTTTGAGACAAAGTCTTGGTCTGTCACTCCAGATAGAGTCATCACAGCTCACAGCAACCTCAAACTCCAGGGCTCAAGTGATCCTCCTGCCTCAACCTCCTGAGTAGCTGGGACTGCAGGTGCCTGTCACCACACCTGGCTAATTTTTCTACTTTTTGTTGAGACAGGGTCTTGCTCTTGCTCAGGCTGGTCTTGAACTCCTGAGCTCAAGTGATCCTTGTGCCTCAGCCTCCCAGAGTGCTAGGATTACAGGCGTGAGCCACTGTGCCCAGCTTAGAATCTGGGTCTTGATGAACCACATAATTAACAACCTATGCAGTCCCCTTACCCTCAGACTTCTTTTTTTTTTTTGAGACAGAGTCTCACTTTGTTGCCCAGGCTAGAGTGAGTGCCGTGGTGTCAGCCTAGCTCACAGCAACCTCAAACACCTGGGCTCAAGCAATCCTCCTGTCTCAGCCCCCGGAGTAGCTGGGACTATAGGCACGCACCACCATGCTTGGCTTACTTTTTCTATATATATATCTTAGTTGGCCAATTAATTTCTGTCTATTTACAGTAGAGACGGGGGTCTCGCTCTTGCTCAGGCTGGTTTCGAACTCCTGACCTTGAGCAATCTGCCCGCCTCGGCCTCCCAGAGTGCTAGGATTACAGGCGTGAGCCACCGCACCCAATCGCCTCAGACTTCTTGTGTGATATTTATTACAAGTCTGATCCTTTCCCCATTTTTCCTGCCTCAAATGCAGATAATAGCAGCATTTTATACCATGAGGGAAATGCCAAGAAAACTACAGAGATGTTAACCTTGACACTACTCAGTAACTGAATGAACACCAGCAAACACCCACCGCCTACATTAAAAATAAATCTCTTATTCATTTAAGTCACTTTTAGCTGAGTAGTAAGTTACTTGAAGCTAAAATCCAATTCTAAAATTTGTGACCAAGAAAAAAGGATTAAGTATCTATCAGATGTTAATACCAAATGATTCATTTTTCTATTCAAACCTGAGTAATTCACTTCAAAATAAATCACTTAAATCTACACCTAACAGTTGATGCTCAAAAATTTCCTTCTGGCTGAGGTGGGAAGATAACTTGAGGCCAGGATTGAGACTAGCCTGGAAACATAGTGAGACTCCATCTGTACAGAAAGGGGGAAAAATTAGCCGGATGTACTCGCATGCACCTGTAGTTCTAGCTATTCAGGAAGATGATATCGGAGGATCACTTGAACCTAGGAGTTCAAGGTTACAGTGAGTTATGATCATGCCACTACACTCCACTCTAGGCAACATAGTGAGACCCTATCTCTGAATCAATAAATATAAATTCCTGTTAGGAAAAGCGTTATTTCTATGTTGTAACAAGGAAACCAAGCAAAGAAATTTACTTTTTTAAGCCAAAATTCAAGATAAAGCTAGAGATTAAGTCAAAAGTTATTTCCATTAATATCATTCTGCAATCTTTCTTAGTGATCACTAAGAAATAATATCTTTTCTGCATTGGTTTTAGTTTTCTTATCTTTCAGAGCAAACATTTTTGTGTTATCATTTGAAGCAACTATCAAAATACTTTTTTGGACTGGAAATGTAACAAATTTTGTTCTTCATCAGAGAAATGTAATACTAAGATTTTTCTTTTTTAGCCAATACTAAGATTTTTTGCTTACACACAATTATACATGATAACTAATATCCAATTTATTCCATCTAATAAAATTTTATTATATATTATATATTATATTTTATATTATATATTATATTATATATATTATATATTATATTTTATTTATATATATATATATTTTTCTATTTGTTTTTTTTGGAGGCAGAGTCTCACTTTGTTGCCCAGGCTAGAGTGAGTGCTGTGGCGTCAGCCTAGCTCACAGCAACCTCAAACTCCTGGGCTCAAGCAATCCTGCTGCCTCAGCCTCCCGAGTAGCTGGGACTACAGGCATGTGCCACCATGCCCGGCTAATCTTTTCTATATATATTAGTTGGCCAATTAATTTCTTTCTATTTATAGTAGAGACGGGGTCTCGCTCTTGCTCAGGCTGGTTTCGAACTCCTGACCTCGAGCAATCTGCCCGCCTTGGCCTCCCAGAGTGCTAGGATTACAGGCGTGAGCCACCGCGCCTGACAGAGAATTTTCTATTATATTACCAATATGTGATCTAAGCATATTTAAAAATTTTTATACCAAAATGGAAATTACCTGGGAGTGAAGTAGCAAATATAAATGTTACTATTAAACACTTCATCTTCGGCCAGGCACGGTGGCTCACGCCTATAATCCTAGCACTCTGGGAGGCCGAGGCGGGTGGACTGCTCGAGGTCAGGAGTTCGAAACCAGCCTGAGCAAGAGCAAGACCCCATCTTTACTATAAATAGAAAGAAATTAATTGGCCAACTAAAATATATAGAAAAAATTAGCCAGGCATGGTGGCACATGCCTGTAGTCCCAGCTACTCGGGAGGCTGAGGCAGCAGGATTGCTTGAGACTAGGAGTTTGAGGTTGCTGTGAGCTAGGCTGACGCCATAGCACTCACTGTAGCCTGGGCAACAAAACAAGACTCTGTCTCAAAATAAATAAATAAATAAATAAACACTTTATCTTCAAAACTATGACAGCTTTGCTCAATGCTGGGTGATCAATAGGCATATAACATATTAAAATAAAGGTATTGTATTAAATAATTTGGTGTTTCACAAATAAAAGTGGTTTTTGAAAGAGGGCTCTATTCTGAACATGGTAATAATGAGGATACTGTTATAATACTAAGGCAACATACAAAGAAGCCATAGAGTCCATTATATGTTCATACTTTAAAATGAAAATATCAAAGCTTTATGGTATTAATCATGTTTCTTCTTGTGGGCTGATATTAATCCATACCACTATGAATGAAACATGATGAAAGAACAACCTGTCAAGTCAAAAACTTGAGAATGAAGATGTCCAATAAATCCTATCTAAAATCCTTTTGCAAAACAGTATTATCTCTTCAGTTTAAAATATTATCCTAATTAAACCATACAGGAAAAAGCTCATGTGCAAACACAGTCCATCTGGTCCTAAGAGTCATTGTAATAACTTCCTGTTGGATAGTTCCAAGCTGTGAACACATACTAGCAAAATTACAATACTGGTCATAAATAAACTTGCAGTACTCTATTAAGAAAGTTTAGCATAAACAAGTGCCATTTATCTTTCTAAAGTCTTTCTAAAATGATTTTTAAATTATTATTTACATGTATTCCTTCTTGTTTGAAAGGAGATAGGAATTTTGAAGCTCAGCTTCAAGTGCTACCCTGTCTTTTAGGCACTAGGTTAAGTGCTTTATATACTGTATCTCATCTAGTCCTCACAAGACCTGATGCTAGGTATCATAATGCCTATATTATGGAGGAAAAAATATGCTCGGAGAGGCTGAGATTTTAAAAATACTTGAAAATGTTTCTATCACAGCAAGTTCAAAAATTATTTGGCATGTATTTGTTCTTTGCCTCTTTACTTTAAAGCTGTGCTGGTATGCTGGGCCTAACTGCTCAACAAGGGATATGAGTTGAAAGAACAGTTGTAAAAAACAGTGCTTTTTATATATAGAAATAAATTACTAAAATGAATATCAATTTACCTTGAACATGAGAAATGATGAAGAGATAGGCTCCCAATAATCTGATATAAATATATAGCTGAGTCATTGTTCAATTATAATGTTTCCTGTACACTGTCACCTTCAATAACTGGTCCTGCTATTTCACTAATTTAAATGACTATTATTCAATGAGATTTTTCTTGTAAAAGGCCGCAACCACTTGACAATGATTCCAACTCCCACTGCTTTCTCCTTATTCCTGAAAGACAAAAATATTAAGAAGGTAATGAATATAACTGAATTTTGGAAAGTTTTCAAAAACTGAGAGGAAAATAAATGTCTAAGTATACCTTTAAACAATGAAATATATTCTTAAAGATTAAAGCTATTCTTGTTTCCTTTTTCAAAAAAGGCACTATAGTTCCAAAGCTTAAATAACTTAATAATAATTTGTAACCTCCCCTGATCTCAGATTAGTCATATGTAACACAAGAAAAGTACACTAAATAATCTCAGTAGTCTTTTCTGGCTGCTCTACAGTAATTAAGTTATTTTATTACTATCAAGAAAGGTTAAGGCCGGGCGCGGTGGCTCATGCCTATAATCCTAGCACTCTAGGAGGCCGAGGGCGGGCGGATTGCTGGAGGTCAGGAGTTCAAAACCAGCCTGGCAAGAGCGAGACCCCTTCTCTACTATAAATAGAAAGAAATTAATTGGCCAACTAATATACATAGAAAAAATTAGCCGGACATGGTGGCGCATGCCTGTAGTCCCAGCTACTTGGGAGGCTGAGGCAGCAGGATTGCTTGAGCCCAGGAGTTTGAGGTTGCTGTGAGCTAGGCTGACGCCAGGGCACTCACTCTAGCCTGGGCAACAAAGCAAGACTCTGTCTCAAAAAAAAAAAAAAGAAAGGTTAAATTTTAAATATTTTAAATTCTTCATCAATATTCTTTCAAATCCTAGATGAAATAAAAATACCTTGAATCTTTCTAATAATTTATTCTGATAGAAAAGAATCCCTACCTATAAAATTATACATATTTAAATAAGCAGTGTGCTTTATTATTAAAGCAAAAGCAAATAGAAATATGGTTTTATTTTTACTTTTTAAAAAAATTTCAAAGTATTAAGGGGGTACAAATATTTAGGTCACATGAATCGCTTTCATAATGCTTGAGTTATGGCTGTTAAGTGTGCCCGTTACCCAAATAATGTTCATTGTACCCATTAGGTAGGTTTTTGCCCCTCCCCGCTGCCTGACTTCCACTAAGTTTTTATATTTCTCTGTGCACACGTGTGCTCATCTGTTAGTTCCAATTCAATAGCAAGTACACATGGTGTTTGTTTCTCCCATTGTGATATTTCACTTAGGATAATGGTCTCTAAAATGTATCTTAAATAAAATTATTTTCTTAAAATATCGTAAATCTGACTTAATTAGGGTAAAATTGGGCTTTTAATATGGATGACATGAAACATGACCTTTTCAATTAAGGTCTAGTGATTATTAATATAGACAGTGAACTTTAAAGGCCTCAAAGTAAAATAGTTAAATAGATAATAGGGAAAAAAGCCTACTTTGTATCAAGATAAATATAATTCTATTTCTCTCCCATCCTATTGTTTCAGGAAGTTTGATTTTATTGACTTCGGCCTGAACTATTCCTGAATGCAAAAGGTTTTGCTTATTTATGACATAATCACCCCTGGTGTGATTTCTACCATTAGTAACCTGGGAAAAAAAAAAAAAAAAACCTGAGCTGTTTTATCTACCTAAAAATTTTGCAGTTTGGCCAGTCACAGTGTCTCATGCCTATAATCCTAGCACTTTGGGAGGCCGAGACGAAAGGAGCACTTGAGGCCAGGAATTTGAGACCAGCCTGACTGAGCAAGAGCAAGATCCTGTCTCTACTAAAATTAGAAAAATTAGGTATGGTGGCGTGCACCTGTAGTCCCCAATACTCAGGAGGCTGAGGCAGGAGGATTGCTTGAGCTCAGGAGTTTGAGGTTGCAGTGAGCTATGATGATGCCACTGCACTCTAGCCAGGGCAATAGAGTAAGAGACCCTGTCTCAAAAAAATAACAAAAAAATATGCACTTTAATTAGCTCTCCAAAGGTATGTATGTATTGAGGCAAATAAGGTTTACAATGAGGTATGATGTATATAAGATTTAGTTCTAAAATCTCTGCAATTTCTTATTTCTTTACTATAAAATTAAAGTGTTTACTACCACATATGCTGAGAATAAGCTATAAAGTCTCAAATAATAATATTTATAATGTGATTTAACAGCATATCTTCAGAAAATTTCTTAAAATTATTCAATTATGATTCTAGGGATCCAAGTTTCAAATTCAAGATACGTTTCCAGAATATTTCCAACCCTCATTTCTCTCTTCCTTTCTGTTTGCCCATTAAATATGTCTACTAGGATCACACTCAAGCTGTGTGAATCCCACTCGCGTCTTTCCTTCTCGCTGCTGTGGCCCTGCTCCTATCCGTTAGCTATCACAGGGAAAGGCAGCACTGTCTCTGCAGTTACACCAGAAATCCTAGCTTCGTTTTTGCCTCATTGCTAGCTCTCAGTCCCTCTTCAAACTTTCGCTTACTTATTCACTTATTTATTCATCAACATCTGTTGAGTGCAAATTACAGACCAGCCTTAGGTACTGGAAATACAAACATGGGTATGCCTGTTTCTGCTTCATCGAGCTTACAGTCTTGGGCAAGAGACTACTATAACTTGTTACATCTTTCAATGTCACCAGTGTTACTCTTTAAGCTAATTAAAGCACTACCATCAAGGCACCCTGCAGAGCTTCCCAAGAGACCCTAGGCACTTTTCCTCTTGGAGAAAGGGGACTGTATGATTCCTTCTACAAAAATGTCCAGGTCCCTGCTACCCCTGAGCACAAGTTCAAATCCTGGATCTGCCTTAAATAAGTAAACTAACCTCTCTGGATACATTTCCTCATCTTTAAAACTAGGTGAAGGCCCGGCACGGTGGCTCATGCCTATAATCCTAGCACTCTGGGAGGCCGAGGCTGGTGGATCGTTTGAGCTCAGTAGTTCAAGACCAGCCTGAGCAAGAACAAGACCCCGCCTCTACTAAAAATAAAAAGAAGTTAGCTGGGCAACTAAAAAAATATATATAGAAAAATTAGCCAGGCATGGTGGCTCGTGCCTGTAGTCCCAGCTACTCGGGAGGCTGAGGTAGGAGGATTGCTTGAGCCCAGGTGTCTGAGGTTGCTGTGAGCTAGGCTGATACCATGGCACTCTAGCCTGGGCAACAGTGTGAGACTCTGTCTCCAAAATAAATAAATAAATAAATAAATAAATAAATAAAACTAGGTGCAGTTTTAAACTAGCTTAGGCTAGGTGCAGTGGCATGCCCCTATATAGTCCCAGCTACTCAGAAGGCTGAGGCGGGAGGATCACTTGATCCCAGGAGGTCAAGATTACAGTGAGCCATGATCAGCCATTCACGGTGAGCCTGTGAATAGTCACCATACTCCAGGCTGGGAAGCATAGTGAGATCCTTTCTACAAAAACAAACAAATAAATCTAGAATGATATTTATTAATCCCGTTATTCTCAGAAATAAACAATAACTAACACATATATTCACCTCTACGTGCCAGGACCATTATAAATGCTTTGCATATATTAACTAATCTTATAAAATGGTATAATTATTTTAATTTTACAGAGGAAGAAACAGGCAAGTAGACTTTAAGGAATTTATCAAAGATCACACAGCTGGCAAGTGGTAGGGTTATAATTCAAATCAAAGAAATCTGACTCCAGATTCTATGTGTTAACTGCTACCTTATGCTGCCCTGCTGGATATTTTGTGTATATTATACATTGCAAAATATATATTATAAACCATTTAGCAGAGTCTGGTACAAAGTAGGTGTTCAATAAAACTCTCCTCTCATGCATGTTTATAACACATTTGCCCACCCAGCACAGGAAGTTAACAGGTGCTACCCCTGACAATACCATCTGCAAGAAATTTTTGCAGACAAAAAACTCGCAATAACTTATATGGAGAACAGCCATCAACAGAAACACACTACTATAACCAAAGAGGATAACCATCTTCCTTTATTCCACCTGCTCAGGTCTATTAAACACTTTAGAGAAGAATGATGGGAATGCAAAGGACACAGAAAGTACTCCACTTGAGATACAACTAAAAGAACAAGGAGTCTTTACTCAGAGTATGAAAGGAACAAAGTCTGAATGTACCTTTGTCAGCGACATGACTGACATGACAGAAAAGACTAGATCCCTTCCAATGCTAAAGTCCTGTGTGAACAGAGTTTTTGCCATTGAATATTAATTTATTCTCTAAATGTTTATTAAGTGCCTATGTTATGCATGATTCTATATTAGACACCAAGAATACAGTGTTGAAAGCAAAAGGGATCCAGCCTTCATGGAGTTCATAGTCATTAAAAAAGACAACTAAGATACTCAGACACTGAACAAGATAATACAAATGATAATAATCATAACCTGTAGTAAATGCAGAGGAAAAGTGCCAGGTCCTAGAGGACTACAGAGCAATGACTTAATGTAATCTAGTTGGAGGGGTTAAGGGAAGCAATGCTGAGAAGTGACAAAGTTCTAGGCATAGGGAAAAGCCTGTGCAAAGATCTTGAGGCAGAGAAAAGGAAAGAGAGAACAATGGTTCAAATGTTAAGAATATGTGATAGTGTGGTGGTTAAGGCTGAAGAGACAGAGAAGACAAAGACCAGGTCAAGCACGGTCATATGAAGGATCTGGGATTTAAACCTAAGTGGCTGTGATCTGTATTCTATGTAATGGGCTAGGAGGCAAAAGCAAATAGACCAACAGAAAGAATATTGTGGAAATTTAGGGAAGTGACGATGGTGGTTAAGATTAGGGTGGCAGTGGTACAGTGGATGGATTCAGGATATACTTCAAAAATAGACTAATGGTACTTGGTAATGGATTAGATACGGAGTAAGGGAGAGTGAGGGGTCAAAGAAGATTCCCACATTTCAGTAATTAACAATTACTGAAATGGAAATAAGTAGATTTTGAAAGGAGTGAAGGGAAGAGATCAAAAGTTCAGATTTAGACACTTGAGATTACCTAAAGGGAATGTCTAATGACCATTTAGTTCTGAAGCTTAAGAGGACATTTGGGGCTAAAGATATAAATCTGTTATGTCAACAGCATAGAGATATTCAAAGCCATGGCTGTGGATAAGACAGCCACCTAAGAGTGAAAAGAGAAGAGGGCTCTCTTCTCTTTAAAATGAACAGAGAACTGTTCATTTAAAAACTGCATCCCAGCCTGAGTAAGAGTGAGACCCTGTCTCTACTTAAAAAAAAAAGAAAAAGAAAAAATTAGCCAGGAATTGTGGCACAAGCCTGTAGTCCCAGGTAGTTGGAGGGCTGAGGCAGGGAGATCATTTGAGCCCAGGAGTTTGAGGTTGCTGTGAGCTATAATGACACCACTGCACTCTACTCAAGGTGACGGAGTGAGACTCTGTCACAAATAAATAAATAGCATTAATAAGTGTAAATTAACACTGTATACATTTATGTAGCATTCACTGATAAAGTAAGTTCATGGTCCAGGATCCATCATGTACAATATTCATGTGGTGTATATTACCACCGCTGGAATATAAACTATTATCCACAAGTGATATTTTTAACAGTTAAAAGTGGAGTCTAATTTCCTCCCCTGAATGTGAACTGGACTTAGGGATTCACTTTTAACAAAGTAAGATGGAAACAACAGTGTGACTTCTGTGGCTAGGTCATAAAAGGGACTTAAGCTTTTTCCTTACTCTCTCTTGAAACACTCACCTGAGGGAAGCCAGCTGCCATGACACAAGGACACTCAAGAAGCCTTACACAGAGCCCATGTGACAAGGATCTGAGGCCTCCTGCCAACAGTTATGTGAGTGAGCCACCCTGGAAGTGGATCCTTCAGCCCCAGGGAAGCTTTCAGGTGATAGCAGCTTCATAGACACCTTAACCACAATTTCATGAGAACCCTAAGCTGGAACCACCCAGCACCCTCGCTGGATTCTTCACCCTCAGAAAATGTATGAGATAATAAATGTTGGTTGTTTTAAGCTGCTACATTTTGGGATAATTTGTCAGGCAGCAATAGATAACTAATGCAATCATTATTAGAAATCTGTCAAAATAATAAAAGCCTAATCACTGTAAGCCATTGCAGAGTCAACCAAGACAGAAGTCTGAAAAGCACAGACAATAAAGGAATACAACAACATAAGATAGTCAAAATGTCCAAAGAACTGGATCATGTAACTGACATCTTTCTCTCAGGGAGTGACCAAAAGCAAGCTATTGTTTTCAAATCATCACAATAATGCAGGCTCATTTTAGGGAGAAAAATCCTATCCCTAGTTATATACTATATACCACTACATTTGCCCTTTTAAACCATGGGTTCCATAAAAATGACATCAGTTTTGTGTTCTATGTAAAGGCGCTTCTCATATTATACATACCCTGGGCAGCAAATTTAAGAGAGTGAATTATGATGTCAGCATGCTTGGTTTATTATTTTTTATTTTTTTTTGAGACAGAGTCTCGCTTTGTTGCCCAGGCTAGAGTGAGTGCTGTGGCGTCAGCCAAGCTCACAGCAACCTCGAACTCCTGGGCTCAAGCAATCCTGCTGCCTCAGCCTCCCGAGTAGCTGGGACTACAGGCATATGCCACCATGCCTGGCTAATTTTTTCTATATATATTAGTTGGCCAATTAATTTTTTTCTATTTATAGTAGAGATGGGGTCTTGCTCTTGCTCAGGCTGGTTTTGAACTCCTGATCTTGAGTAATCCACCCGCCTTGGCCTCCCAGAGTGCTAGGATTACAGGCATGAGCCACAGCGCCCGGCTGAGGACCTTCCCTTTACTTGTCCCATATTAACTGCTTCTATAATCATGATATAGCAAAATATTAACCTTATTTTACAACCACTCTTAAAATTATTATATAATTCTAACATCTGAGAATAAGATATATTTTTTAAAATTCCTAAATAACTCATCAGAATTTTTATATAAATTAAAAAACACCTAATCTTTCAATGTCAAGAATATAAGGACATGCAGACATTTAAAATGCTACACGATCAAAACTTTAAAACGCTGCTGGCATTTAAAAGCTCTTAAACCAACCAAATAGGCATCTAAATAAATGTATTTTCCTTTGCTATATACAAAGATTGGTGCAGTTTCTTCTTCAGGAAAATAACGTTAGGGAAAAATTGTTCAATAAAATAAAAATAATTTCTTTTGAAATAAAAAATTTTAAAGCTTAGCAAACAGCAAGAGGACTGAATCAATAGTTCAATCAGAATTTTTTTTAAAAGCAGCAGGAAAAAGCTGAAGTCAGCTGAAAAAACAGACTAAAGTCATTCTTTCCTCTTCCCATTAAGCCCCCCACCCTTAATTTTTACTTTCTAGTAGAGAGGTTTGGGAATTTCCAACAAGCTGGGCAGCTGCCAATTCCATAAAATAGCAAGGAGAAAAGTCGCCTTTCCAGGGGTCCCTCCCCCAGGCAGCTCCAGGCGCCTGGTCTGACAAGCTTTCGGAGAAGGAATGGGCTCACTGCAGACTTTCTGGCTCCACAGCTATTGTTCGCAGGGCTGCTCTGCTCCTTATCCAGAGCTTGTATTAGCATAAGAATATCGTCTTTTCCCTTAACAAGCAACTCATCCATTCCTTCCCCATCAATCTCTTAAGTTAATATACACATGTACCACTGGAGCAACAGGACTCATGGTTATTTTTTAAATCAGTGCAGAAAAACAGTTTCACCCAAATCTAAACACAAATGCTTACGAAAATAACTTGCTTAAAGAGTTGTGTGAGTGGATCTGAGGTAATACACACAAATGGTACCACAAAGCCTGCCTTGGAGTCTGTGCTATGAGATCTTGCAAGGGGCAGGGCAAGACATTATTAACAAGGTCTTTTAGAAAATCTGACAATTATACCCATGAGCCAGGAGCAAAGAGAACCAACCATATAGCTAACTTCTGACCTAAACTAGGAATGGGGAAGTTCCACTTTATAAACTGTCATATCTTTATCACCTTGAGGCTACTAATTTCATCACCACACCTGAAACTACTTTCCAACTAGACTCTACCTTTTGCTCATAATTACTCAAAACAAATCACATATTTAACCTTTGTATTTCTGCTCAACTGTCCCCTCCTCACTCAAAATCTGCACTTCCCCTCTGTGTTAAGATATTTTCCACAACAAAGTATAAATTCTTCCAGAACCAGAGAGGCAAGACAAATTAGTATGGCACTATATATAATTGATGCATTTTTTGTCGTAGTTTTTTTTTTTTTGAGACAGAGTCTCACTTTGTTGCCCAGGCTAGAGTGAGTGCCATGGCATCAGCCTAGCTCACAGCAACCTCAAACTCCTGGGCTCAAGCAATCCTTCTGCCTCAGCCTCCTGAGTAGCTGGGACTACAAGCATACCCCACCATGCCCAGCTAATTTTTTTCTATATATATTAGTTGGCCAATTAATTTCTTTCTATTTATAATAGAGACGGGGTCTTGCTCTTGCTCAGGCTGGTTTCGAACTCCTGACCTCGAGCAATCCGCCCCCCCCCTCCACCCCCCCTCGGCCTCTCAGAGTGCTAGGATTACAGGCGTGAGCCACTGCGCCCAGCCTTGTTTTTTTTTTTGAGATAGAGTCTAACTCTGTTGCCTGGGCTAGTGCTCCGGCTAGAGTGCCATGGCGTCAGCTTAGCTCACAGCAACCTCAAACTCCTGGGCTCAAGCAATCCTTTCGCCCCAGCCTTCTGAGTAGCTGGGACTATAGGCATGTGCCACCATGCCTGACTAATTTTTTCTATAAATTTTTAGTTGGCAATTTCTGTCTATTTTTAGTAGAGATGGGGTCTCACTCTTGCTCAGGCTGGTTTTGAACTCCTGACCTTGATCGATTTGCCCGCCTGGGCCTCCCAGAGTGCTAGGATTATAGGAGTGAGCCACCGTGCCTGGCCTGTCATAGTTTTTTTTTTCTTTATTTATTTTTAGAGACAGTGTCTCGTTCCATTGCCAAGACTGGGCTCAAGCAATCCTCCTGCCTCAGCCTCCCACGTAGCTAGAGTTACAGGCATATACCGCCAAGTCCAGCTAATTTTTAAATTTTCTGTAGAGACAGGGTATCACTATGTTGCCCAGGCTGGTCTCAAACTTCCTGGTCCACCTCAGCCTCTCAAAAGTGTCGGGACTACAGGCGTGAGCCACTGTGCCTGGACATAGCTGATACATTTGTATGTTGAGGCCCCTAGTATACTCCTTACTAGGGGCCTCAATATTAGATGTTCAAGAAATGCTTTCTGGTTTATGAAATATCTTTAAAAATAGGAGATAATCTATTTTCAAAAGATCTTGTATTACAAATTCCCTAACCTAGTTTCACCAAAGGTTGTTTAATTATATTACATTTAAAAACCTCACAAATAATTAGAACTAGATTATGTTATACACCAAACTTTGGCATATCTGTGCTCAGAAGGCATTCTTAATGTCTGTGAGCTGTTAATTTAAGAGGTCTAGGTGTTATTCTTCTGTTTCTCCTCTGGAATAAGCACAAATGACCAAAAACAGGTGAAATGAATCAGTAGTTGCAGCAATGCCTGGAAGGGGAGAGGATCTGGTCACCCCGTGGGTACATATTATGTGTACAGGTTGAGTGTACCCTATCCAAAATGCTAGGGTTCAGAAGCATTTTGGATTTCGGATTTTTTTTTTTTTTTACTTTGGAATATTTGCATTATATATACTTCCTGGTTCTGCATCACAAATCCAAAATGCTCCAATGAGCATTTCCTTTAAGCATCATGTTAGCGCTTAAAAAGTTTCAGATTTTGGAGGATTTCAGATTTTGGATGTTTGGATTAGGGATGCTCAACCTGCAATGGTAAACAATACTGTGTGTGTCTTTCCACAATATTTGAATAGAGATAAAATCAGTATAATGTGATGAAAGTTCACGAACATGAGATACATCCATGTCTTTTGTGCAGACTTAATAAGAGACTCTTATGTATATAGTCTTTAATGGTAACTGCTTAATTATGTTAGCACACCATCATCTTTGTCATTTGCACAATTTGCAAATTAGTCTTGCATGCATTATCCCATCTATATGACCCTTATAGTAGGTAAAATTATTCTGCTTTTACACAGAAAAGATAGGTTCAGGGAGATAAAGTGAGTTGTTGAATTTCAGATGGCTAGTATCTAGAGTGGACAAATTAATTAATACCCTCCTAATCCAAAATGCAATGCTTAGTCCAGCATATCATAAGTACATTAAAAAAAAAAAAAAACAGAAGCTATTTTTTTATTTAGCCACATAAGATTTTATTTCATCTTCATAACTTTGCAAGGAGAAAGTGAAACTCAGCAAAGTTAAGAAACTGCCCAAGTTAACACAACCAGTAAGTGGCAAGTCTGCTGCTGACAAAGCCCAAATCCCACTGGCTACTGCATGAGAAGAGCTACTAGGAAAGCAATGGGATTAAAACCCAAAGTACTGTGTCCATTATTACACTATTACTTTTCAGTTCAAAAGCTCTCTATTCTATGTATATAGACTCTGCTTTCTGATGCTGAAGCTAGGACACTGCCAACAACATGTCCTTCACCAGCTGGCTCCCTGATGGGTTGGTTCAGTTAACCTGGGAACCAGAGGTAGCTGAAGGAGCAGAGAAGGGACTTTCTTATTCCCTGATTTGGTTTGTTGTTCCTGTCAGAGTTGCCTGAAAACTACCCTTTACAACAGGCAGCAGCAGTTTGCTCTGGTACCCAGCTTCTGTCCATGCTCCTACTACTAGCTTCTTGGCACCCTTTTGGACCCAGCGGTACCTGCTCCTCAGGGTTTTAGCCCCAGCTCCTCAAAACCCCAGCTCTGAGCTCCTTAGGCAGCAGCAGCGGCTGGGCTACCACCCCTTCCTAAGAAGATCTAAAAATATGCAGATGACTTTTTGGTTGGAATAATGTCTGAGATATGACAGGACATACAGTGGCCAGGGACCAAGATGGACAATTCAATGCAATGCGCAGGGACAATACCTCAAAATAAAGAACTGTCTCAACCAAATGCCAACAGTGCCCTCCTTGCTGAGAAACACTGATTCTTGGCTAGCATGGTGCAATTACCATATTTCATTATCATCTAAAGGTCCCTTTGCAGAGCCAGCTACTCAAGTGGCAACAATAGTAGGTTTCTAAGAAGAAAAATTATCTTGATCAAACTAATGTCTGAAATAATTTTACTTTTTCTTTTTCTCCCCACCTGACCACTTTAAAAAGGAATCATTCTTGCTGTATTAACCATAGTGCTTATACAATGTGAAAGCAATTCAAAACTCAATCATTTCTCTCCACTTTTTACTCTATCTACAATTTAAAAAAAATTCAAAGTATAAAGATTTTCCCTAAGCTCCAGGAGTAGAGGCTCTGTCCTGGGCTAAGCCCATCAGCTTATGGGTTTAATAAATTCTGTGCCACAAAGAAAATTCTATGCCATAAAGAAAAGCTAAGGGAAGAGTTGGTCTGATGGAGTCTCATGACTTTTCTGGGACGGCAGACTGCAGAGACAAAGTCACTCTTTCAGACTGCATTTGAATAAGGAAAGAGCAGTCCAGAAGCTGCTGGCAGCTATGATGGGCCAGAAGGCAGAGCTAGGAGACTGACAGAAGCCAGCTCTCCTTGGAGATATCAATGAGCCACTCAAGCAACCTTACCTGCAGCCTGAATTACTTAAGGAGTTTTCAGTTAAGAGCCAATAAATTCTATTTTTTAGGTAAGAGAGAGTCAGTTTTTGGTACAACAAAAACATTCTAGCTGATATAAAGATTAAAGGGAAAGGCATACTTTAGGATTCTAGGTTAGATTAGCATAAAATCAGCAATTCTGAATAAAGTCAAATGTCTTGTCAGAAAAGATATTCGATAACACACTTGCAAAGGAAACACAGGCTGGTATAAGAAAGCTAATTATTTTTAAGACCGCTCCAATAGTATAAAAATTGACTTAATAATGTTATCAGCAGCTATATAATTACTAACTCCTGATCTTTTTTCTTCTCATCCCCTAAATATGCTACACCCTAAATCTTTCCCACCTCAGTTAACAGCCCCTTTACTCTTCTAGTTTCCCAGGCCTAAAATCTTAGTTATTCTTGACCACTCTTTCCCTCCTTCTCATATGTCATATACTATCTGTCACCAAATCCACTGATTCTACTTTCAAAATCTACCCAGAACCCACGCCCTTCTCACTGCCTCCACTGTTCTCGCTCCAGTCCAAGCAACTAATTCACTTGGATTGGTGAAACAGCCTCCTAACTGGTCCCCTGCTTTTACCCTTATCCGCCATGTACTCTCAACACAGCAGCCACAGTGATCCTAAGAAAAAGTGTATTAAATCACATCATGCCTCTCTTCAAACCCCTCCACTGGTGCCCCCACTCACTCCACTGCACTGGACTCCTCGTTGTTCCTTTTTTTTTGAGACAGAGTCTCACTGTGTTGCCTGTGCTAGAGTGCTGTGGCATTAGCCTAGCTCACAGCAACTTCAAACTCCTGGGCTCGAGCAATCCTCATGCCTCAGCCTCCCGAGTAGCTGGGACTACAGGCATGCACCACCATGCCTGGCTAATTTCTATTTTCTTTTTTTTTAATAGAGACGGGGTCTTGCTCTTGCTCAGGCTGGTCTGGAACTCCTGAGCTGAAGCAATCCTTCCGCCTTGGCCTCCTAGAGTGCTAGGATTACAGGTGTGAGACACCACACCGGCCCTTGTTGGCCCTTGTTCCTTGAACATGCGTCCCTGCTAGTACTACTGCAAGACCTTTGCATTTGCAGGTCCCTCTGCCTATCACATTATTCCTCAGGACATCTGTAATGACTTGCTGCCTTACTTACTTCTAAGTGCTTACTCAAAACCCCTTTCTTACTTACAGGGTTCCTGCCCACCCTATTTAAAACTGTAATCCCATCCCCATCCCTGGCACTCCTCTCCTCCCTTTCCTGCTATTTTTTTTTCTTTTTAGCAGTTGCCATGGTGTAATTTGATATATAATTTACTTTTCATTTTGTTTATTGCCTGCCACCTGTTCCAGAATATATACTCCACAAGGGCAGGAGTGTTAGTCTGTTTCATTCACTCTGTATTTGTAGGCTCTAGAACAGCGCTTGGCACATAGTCAGTACTGAATAAATATTTGCTGAGGGAATGACTGAATAGAGCAGGAGGAATTAAAACATTATGCCAATACCTTTTACTTTTATATACAAACCAGACTTTCCCAAAAGAGCAGCATAGTGATAAACTATCCCATTTCCTTATCTCAATACAACTGAAATGACACAGAAACCACACCATTTCCTTTTGCTCACTTCCAGCTCTGTGTCGAGATCCAGTGAGGAAAAATTTCCACTGTTTTTGTGCGTATCCTCAAGTTTGAGATATGAATTAAAAGGTCTTAAGAAAGGCCTGTATAAGTAAACATCATGTCCCCAAATCTAAAATACTGCTTAAGGCAAACAATGGCTTGAGTTGTACTTCTACAGTACCACGTAGTTATATCACGTTAAATGACTGTGAGAATAATCAGACAAAAAGAAAACACAGTCTTTTCTTTAGTATATACAACGTGGTCTGACAAAGGGAACTTCAAAGCACTATTTAAACTCAATTGCAATCTTTCAGTAAGTATAGGCATAAGTAAAGGTTCAAAAGTAATATTTATACGTAAATTTTAAGTCCCCAACTGCTCTGAATAAGAGCAAAGGGTGTTAAAATCACAACTTTAACAATTCTTCCCCAACAAGCATGACCCACAAACTACAGTATAGGAAACTAAAACCTTACAAAAATGTAGGTCTAAGAAAAAAACACCCTCAGATTGCATATTCCTGCTGTATGAATGTGAAGCCCAAGAACTTGGAAAGCCAAGAAGAGCTTGCCCCTTGTAATGAGACGTCTATATTTTATTTTCTTTACTCTGTGTCATATCTCTTCATATTAAAATGTACTGCTTAGGGTATTTTCATTAAATTCTGTGGCATGAAATGGACTTGACATTTCTTTGTCCTTTTTTCCCTTTAAAAATGTTTAAGCTCAGGCACCTGATTTTTTCCTGAGATTTTTAAACGCTTCTCAACTTCTTTTTATTTTATTTTTAAGTCCCTCCTTCTGAAGCTGAAAACTGTCTTTTTATTTTTAAGAAAGGATTGTAACATACAGCATTATTTTGCAAATTGTTAAACTTTCTACAGATGTATAAACATTGTATAATTCTAGATGTATAATTTTTTTCACACAACATTGTGAGACATTTCCATGATGGAAATGTAGTTATTCTTATTCATATTGTGTAGTTATTCTTAATTCGTATTCACTGTTATGCAGTTTTCCATCCTATGAATATCTTATGGCTGTATTTAATCATTCTCTTGTTAATGGATATTTTATTTTTTATATTATTAAGGGATATGGTCTCACTATGTTGCCCAGGCTGGAATGATTGATCATAGTGTACTGCAGCCTCGAACTCCTGGACTGAAGCAATCCTCTCACCTCACTCTCCTTCCTGGGACCACAGGTGCATGCCACCATCCCCAACCATGTTGATGGACCTTTTAGACGGTTTCTAATATTTTGGCATAAGCAATGTGTCAATAACAAAAATTGGATAGATGTTTTTGCTGTTATTTAGGCAAATAAATCTGCAGGATAGCTTCCCAGAGTGGGATTCTAGGTCTAATGGTGGTTTTGGTAGATAAAGTTGACAGGCTGAACTGCAGGTTTGAACTGCAAGGGTCCCCTTATATATGTGTTTTCCCCCTAGTACAGTTGGTCCTTCATATAGCAACCAAACACAGATCAAAAATACAGTATTCACTGAACATGAAATCTGCAGATGCACAGGACCAACTTTCCATGTGTACGGGTTCCCCAGGATTGACTGCAGGACTTGAGTATATGCCAACTGTGGTACCTGCAGAGGTTCCTGGATCCAATCCCCTGTAGATACTGAGGATGACTGTATTCTGGATATGTGTGTGTTTTTTGCTTTTATTTTTAATTAACATAATTGTACATATTTATGGGGTAAAATGTGGTATTCTGATACATGTATGTATACAATGTGTAATGATCAAATCAGGGTAATTAGCATATCTATTACCCCAAACATTTATCATTTGTGTTGGGAACACTCAAAATTCTCTCTTCTAGCTTTTTAAAAATATACAACAAATTGTTAATTACAGTCACCCCACAGTGCTATAGAACACTAGAACTTATTCCTCCTATCTAGCTGTAATTTTAATCCATTAACCACCCTCTGGCTATCTCCCCCCACCCCAACAACTCTCCTCTTCTTAGCCTCCAGTAACCACTATTCTATTTCTATGATACTGTTTTATTTTATTTATTTATTTTTTTTGAGACAGAGTCTCACTTTGTTGCCCAGGCTAGAGTGAGTGCCATAGCATCAGACTAGCTCACAGCAACCTCAAACTCCTGGGCTCAAGCGATCCTCCTGCCTCAGCCTCCCGAGTAGCTGGGACTACAGGCATGCGACACCATGCCCGGCTAATTTTTTCTATATATATATATTAGTTGGCCAATTAATTTCTTTCTATTTATAGTAGAGACGGGGGTCTCGCTCTTGCTCAGGCTGGTTTCGAACTCCTGACCTCCAGCAATCCGCCCGCCTCGGCCTCCCAGAGTGCTAGGATTACAGGTGTGAGCCACTGCGCCCGGCCTATGATACTGTTTTAAACTTCCATATGAGTGAGAATGCACAGTGTGTCTTTCTGTACCTGGCTTATTTCACTTAACATAATGTCCTCCAAGTCCTTGTTGCTGTGAATGACAGGATTTCCTCCTTTCTCTAAGGTTGAATAGTATTTCATTTCAATTTCCCCAGCATCATTTATTGAGGAGACTGTCCTTTTGCCAATGTATGTTCTTAGAGTCTTTGTTGAAAATCAGGTGGCTATAATTGCATGCATTTAATTCTGGGTTCTCTATTCAGTTCCATTGGTCTAAATGTCTGTTTTTATGCCAGTAGCATGCTGTTTACTATAGTTTTGTATCATAATTTGAAGTCTGTTAGTGTGATGCCTCCAGCTTTGTTCTTTTTGCTCAGAATAGCTTTGGCTATTTGCAGCCTTTTGTGGTTCCAATATGAATTTTAGGACTTTCTCTCCCCAATTTCTGGGAAGAATGTCATTGGTATTTTTACAGAAATTGTAATGAATCTGTAGATTGCTTTTGGTGGTATATATATATAGTCATTGTCACAGTATTTATTCTTCCAACCATGAACATGGGATGTATTTCCATTTGTTTGGGTCCTCTTCAATTTCTTTCATCAGTGTTTTACAGTTTTCCTTGTAGAGATGTTTTACCTCCTTGGTTAAAGGTGAAACCACTCCTAGGGTTTTATTTTGTTTTTAGTTTTTGGTGGGAGGGGGTTGTAGTTACTGTAAATGGGATTGCTTTCTTGATTTCTTTTTCTGCTAGTTCATTTTTTTTTTTGAGACAGAGTCTCACTTTGTTGCCCAGGCTAGAGTGAGTGCCGTGGTGTCAGCCAAGCTCACAGCAACCTCAAACTCTTGGGCTCAAGCAATCATCCTGCCTCAGCCTCCCGAGAAGCTGGGACTACAGCCATGCGCCACCATGCCCGGCTAATTTTTTCTATATATATTAGTTGGCCAATTAATTTCTCTCTATTTATAGTAGAGATGGGGTCCCGCTCTTGCTCAGGTTGGTTTCGAACTGCTGAGCTCAAACGATCTGCCCACCTCAGCCTCCTAGAGAGCTAGGATTACAGGCGTGAGCCACCACGCCCAGCCTTGCTAGTTCATTACTGGTGTATAGAAATGCTACTGATTTTTTTGTATGTTGATTTTATATCCTGCAACTTTACTGAATTCATTTATCAGTACTAAAAGTTTTCTGGTGAAGCTTTTAGGATTTTCTATATATGTATTTATGTATATGTATGTCATCTGGAAACAGGGAAAGTTTGACTTCTTCCTTTCTAATTTTAAATGCCCTTTATTTCTTTCTCTTGCCTAACTGCTCTGGCTAGGACTTTCAATCTTCATTTCTGATTTATCATTTTGCAGCTCCAAATGCAAAACAGTGATAAGCACAATTTTAAAATAGTGAAGGACATAAGTTTAATAAGTGGAACGATGTATCATGTTATACACAGAAAGCCTCAATATCCATTATGTCAATTGTTCCCAAATTAATTTAAAATGTAATGATAGTGTATCATATGAAGGAAGCTCCCTTCTAAGTTTGCTGAGAGGTTTCAACATGAATGGAGTTAAGATTGCATCAGTGGTTTTTCTCCATCTAGTGAAATGATCATAGGATTCTTCTCCTTCAATGTGTAAATGAATTAATACTAATTCACAAAAAATATACTAATTCATATTAAGAACTTTCTTTGATAGTTTTAAATATGTCCACAAATTCTTTTATACTCCTCTCTTCAAGAGGAAGAAACCAATTCCTTTGGTATGGGCTAAACTGAGTGAACATCCTTCTAACAGAACAAAGAAAAAGTCCCAAAGTATGACTTCTGACATTAGGTCTTAAAAGGCACTGCAGCTCCCTCCTTGCTCTCTTGCTTGGATCATGTTATGCGGGAAGCCAGATGCTGCTGGTGTGAGGGACTGAGGCCTCCTGCCAATAGCCATGGGAGTGAGCTGTCTGGGAAGTGGATCCTCCCCCAGTTGGGCTTTCAGATGACTGCAACTCCTGCAGATACCACCTTACACTGAAACCTCAGCAGACATCCTGAGCTAGAACCACACCCAGCTAAGCTGCTCCTTAATTCCTATAAGCCAGTAAGTGTTTCGAGTCTTTAAGTTTTGGAATAAACTATTCTTGGATTCCTGAGATAATTTCAATTTGTTATTACTGTATAATAAATAATTTGTCTATATTATTCTCAATAATAGGTCTTTGTCCTAGTTCCTGGGAGGAAACCTCCAAATCCTTGGGATTTCCTTAATAATAGGAGTATCTTTGCTATTTATGAGCCTCATGGATCTTTCCTGAGTCTATGCTAACAAGATGACCCAGGATGGGAGTTGGTCACCAGAAAGATCACCATGTGATTAGAGGGTTGAGGCTCTGAGCCAGCCAAACCTCTGGGGAGGAGAGAAGACTGCAGACATGGCCAATTATTTGATCATGATTACATATAAAAAACTCCTTACATTATGGCTCAGGTAAGCCTCTTGGTGGGTGAATATACTGATGTGCCTAGAGAGTGGCATGACCTCATTCCAGGAGAAGAGAGCACAGAAGCATCATGTTTGGAATCCTCACAGACCTCACTCTGTGTCTCTTTTATCTGTAACCTTTATAATAAAACTATAATTGTACATATACTGCTTTCCTAAGTTGGACGAGTCATTTCAGTGAGTTATCAAACTCAAAGTGATTCATGGAAACTCCCAGATTTGTAGCTAATTAACCAGAAGCCCATGTGCCTGGGAACCACCAAACTTGCAACTGGCATCTGCAATAAACAATCTTGTAGGGGACTGTGCTCTTAAACTTGCGGAGTCATGATGCTAACTCTGTCAGAATTATATTACAGTCAGTACTACAGACATGAGATATACATATGTATATATATATATATGATATACATACATGCATGATATATATATATATATCATATATATAATGTTTAAATATACTACTGGATTTGTTTTGCTAAAATATTACTAGGTTTTACAGAAGCAAGACTGGCTTACGTTTTTTTCGTATTGTTCACGCCTGGTTTTGGTATCAAGGTTATACTAGCCACATACAATAAACTGAGGAACTAACTATTTTGCTATTCTCTGGAACAGTCTGTGTAAATGTGGACATATCTACCACCTGAATAGTTTGAAAGAATTCACTCTTAAAATCATCTGGGTCAAGGACTTATCTGCAAGCATATGGGAAGGGGTAGCTCTATTAATTACAGATTCAATTGCTCTAATAGTTACAGAAATATCCAGGTTTTCTCTGTAGTCTGAGTCAAATTTATTAAGTTATGACTTTCTAGAAATTGTCATTTTGTTTAAAATGTAAAATGTATTGGCATAAAATTATTTAAGGTATTGTTATTTTAAAAAGTTTCTTCTATATCTGAAGTTATATCCTCCTTTACATTTCCAATATTATTTGGACTTTTAGTGTTTTTCTCGATTGATCTTTCAAATGCTTTATTAGCCTTTTTTTTTTTTTTTTGAGACAGAGTCTCACTTTGTTGCCCAGGCTAGAGTGAGTGCCGTGGTGTCAGCCTAGCTCACAGCAATCTCAAACTCCTGGGCTTAAGCAATCCTGCTGCCTCAGCCTCCCAAGTAGCTGGGACTACAGGCATGCGCCACCATGCCCGGCTAATTTTTTCTATGTATATTAGTTGGCCAATTAATTTCTTTCTATTTTTATAGTAGAGACGGGGGTCTCACTCTTGCTCAGGCTGGTTTCGAACTCCTGACCTCAAGCAATCCACCCACCTTGGCCTCCCAGAGTGCTAGGATTACAGGCCTGAGCCACTGCACCCGGCCTATTAGCCTTTTTAGAAAAACATCTTTTGGTTTTGTTAACCCTCACCAATGTATCTTTTTAAAAAATTCATTATTTCAAACCCCAAATTGTTTTTTTCAAACCCCAAATTCTATCACGTATTAGCTGGAAGCCTAGATAAGTTTCTCTCTGTGCCTCAGTTTTCTTTTCTGTAAAGTGGTAACAGTAACAGCACCTACACCTCATAAGGCTTGGTAAAGATTAAATGAGATAATCCTTGAAAAGAAATTAAACAGCACTTGGTACACAGCAAGTGCTCTGTAAGTATTAGTTTTTCTTTTTATCATCTCCTATATTACTTTACCTGAATTTATTTTTTTCTTCCCCAATTAAAATTAGATCAGCTTGTTAATATTTAATTATTTTAAAATACAAATATGTAAGGCATCAGTGTATCATGCAAGTTTTAGTATCTCCTAATTTTCTTTATTGTTTTGTTCTAGATGTTTTCTGATTTGCATTGTTATTTTTGATCTGTGGGCTTTACAGAATGTTTTTAAAAATTTCCAAGTGTGTCTACATACAGTTTGTTACTCATTTCCAACCTAACTACACTTCTTGTCAGAAAACATGGTTGATATTATTTGAAATATATTAGAACTTGCTGTACAGCCCAATAAATGGTCACCTTCATAAAATGCTCCATGAGTGCTTAAAAGAATGTATGTTTTCTAAGAATTGTGAGAGATTAACTTTTTAATTATTATTATCAAAGAGGCAGGGCCTCAATCTGTCAACAGGCTTGAGCACCATAGCTATTCACAGGCAGGATCATAGCTCACTGCAGCCACAAACTCTTGGTCTCAAGCGATCCTCCCACTTTACCTCCAGAGCAGCAGGGAACACAGACGTGTGCCACTGCATTCGGCTAGAACTTCTAACCAAATGATCTTGTCCTTTTCTCTGCTTAAAAAACTAAACATATCCTCATTTCATAGGATGGAGTTAGCAAGACATACACAGAATGTTTGTGATCTGGCTCTGCCAAGCCCTCCACCAGCGTCCTTCCACTCCTCCGCACCCTTATATAATGCGGAAGCCCTTGCAGCCCCTCTAACTTCATAGGCATTCCCTCCAGACTTCCATTCCTTTGCATACCCTTTGTGCTCTCCCTTTGTTCTTTGCCAGGTTATGTATAATTCACTCTTCAAGGCTTAACCAGGACTGCTTGCTTTGGCAGCACATATACTAAAATTGGAATGATACAGAGAAGATTAGTATGGCCCCTGTGTAGATGACACCCAAATTCGTGAAGCATTCTTTAAAATTAAAAAACAAAACAAAGCAAAAGAAACTTAACTAGGAGTAACCTTCTGTAGGCAATCCTTGATCCCTACTCATCCAGCTGCTTGGTCCCATCTCTAATTCTAGTGTACCCAGGAACGCACCACGGCTGCTTCACAGAACTAGAACATTCACTCAAAAACTAACTTGGGGCTGGGCGCGGTGGCTCATGCCTGTAATCCTACCACTCTGGGAGGCCAAGGCGGGTGGATTGCTCGAGGTCAGGAGTTCGAAACCAGCCTAAGCAAGAGCGAGACCCCGTCTCTACTATAAATAGAAAGAAATTAATTGGCCAACTAATATATATATAAAAAAAAATTAGCCGGGCATGGTGGTGCATGCCTGTAGTCCCAGCTACTTGGGAGGCTGAGGCAGAAGGATCACTTGAGCCCAGGAGTTTGAGGTTGCTGTGAGCTAGGTTGACGCTACGGCACTCACTCTAGCCTGGGCAACTAAGCGAGACTCTGTCTCAAAAAAAAAAAAAAAAAAACTAACTTGGTTATGTCCATGTACTGATTATCCAAGGCAAATAAAACAGACACAATTCCTCCTCTCATAAAGCTTAGTCAGGTGACATTTTTACTTACCTTGTAGCACTGTAATCTCCATTGCCTAGTACATTACTAAGTAAAGCAATAAATATTCAATAAATGAATAACAAATAATATTAATATCCCATTAAGGGAAATATAATTGGGGAGTTAAGCCAACTATAAAATCACATAATGCACTTTAACAGTTCCTTATAAGTATATTGGCACCTAAAAATACATGTCCAAACTGTACAGTAACAGCCAGTTACTACCAACCCAGCAATCTCTATCCAAGTACTAACTTAAGAATTTTGCTCCCATAATCACCACCCTTTTGTGATTTCTAGATGTCATAGAAATTTAGATCAACATCATAAAATGGAGAACCTTAATATATATAAAAGACCACTTTTGAAAATATTTCTGGGTTATTTCATATTTCTTAGTACTAAGAAAGATATTAAATACCGAAATTAACTAATGAAGGAAAAGAATACATAAACAGACCAATAATCTGACCTAAAAACAAGAGGTCACTGAGATGGAAATGGGACAGAGGAGGGCAATGGGTGAAAGGGTAGTGAAAAGGGACTTAGGCTTTGGTGCATATCATTTAAATTTTTATATAAGAATTAGTTAGCTGTTGCTTATGTCATCTTTTAAAAATTAAACACTTATAAAAAGAGGCAGCGAGGCCTTCCCTAAGTCCTGTTCCACTAAAGATGGAAAAGGGGAGGGGAAGAATGGAGGGAGAAAGAAAAGAATGTAGGAAGTAAATGTGATCAGAGGTTAAATAGGAATTTCTAACTGAGGCACCTAGATTGGAAATTATCTTACACATGGTTGAAACGATAAGATGGAAGTGCAGGAAAGAGGTTATTAGGCTGGAAGACAATATTATGAACTGAAATGTCACTACAGAGCACGAAAAGATGCTACCAAAAACTTTGCATGCCCTCCCCAACTGTACCATATGCAGCTGCATATTCACAAACAACCTGAATCTAAAACCACCTAAACTGGAGACAAATCAAATAAGTAAAGGAGAAACATAACCTACCAAATGCAAAATTAAGAAAAAATAATGGTATCTTAAAATTTTAGTTATGAGGAGGCAGCTGGGCATGGTGGGCTCACACCTGTAATCCTAGTACTCTGGGAGGCCAAGGCAGGAGGATCGATCGAGGTCAGGAGTTCGGGACCAGCCTCAGCAAGAGTGAGACCCCCTCTCTACTAAAAACCAGAAAGAAATTAGCTGGGCAACTAAAAATAGAAAAAATTAGCCGGTTGTAGTAGCACACGCCTGTAGCTCCAGCTACTCGACTCAGGAGGCTGAGCCAGGAATATCCCTTGCTTGAGCCCAGGAGTTTGAGGTTGCTATGAGGTAGGCTGACAACATGGCACTGTAAACTGGGCAACAGAGCAAGACTCTGTCTCAAAAAAAAAAAAAAAAAAAAAAAAAAGTTATGAGGAGGCAGAATGGAAGAGTGAGAATAAACTTTCTATGCCTCGTTTTCTGGAGTAGCACAAGAACTAAAGAGCCTGAGGACAAGGCCTGGATGATGTTTCCTAGGTCATCAAGCCGAGACCATGAGTTCTAGGCTTCTCTACAGAATTGAGTGGGTGTGTGGCTAAATTTTCAATGGGGCCTGAAGAGAAACCAATATTCAAGATACAGCTCATCTTTTCTCCATTCCTAAGGGCTAAGTGTAGCCTTGCTGCACGCAGGCCTTCAAAAGGCTGGCTAGACCTAACACATCTCAGCAGACCCTCATAGGCTACATTGCTATAGAATTTTGCATTTGGAGGTGCCTAGAAACACTGAGGACTCCTCCCACAGCTTTGAGAAATGGGCAACAGTTTGATATCCATAGTATAGAAAGAATCCTGCCTTCCAATGCCTACTGGACAATAGATGCCTACAGTCAGAACTAAGAGCAAGCTCAGGGAACCCAAACGACCTAAGAGTGAACATAAAAAAATACAACTCATTTAAAGGGAACTAGGGCCGGGCGCGGTGGCTCACGCCTGTAATCCTAGCACTCTGGGAGGCCAAGGCAGGCGGATTGCTTGAGGTCAGGAGTTCAAAACCAGCCTGAGCAAGAGTGAGACCCCATCTCTACTATAAATAGAAAAAAATTAATTGGCCAACTAATATATAGAGAAAAAATCAGCCGGGCGTGGTGGCGCATGCCTGTAGTCCCAGCTACTCGGGAGGCTGAGGCAGCAGGATCGCTTGAGCCCAGGAGTTTGAGGTTGCTGTGAGCTAGGCTGACGCCATGGCACTCACCCTATCCTGGGCAACAAAGTGAGACTCTGTCTCAAAAAAAAAAAAAAAAAAAGAATCAAACGAGGTAATGAATGTAATGGGCTTGCCGTATAGAAAGTACTCAGTACATTTGTCTATTATTATTATTATTAAAATAACTTTTCTGGCTGGGCGCAGTGGCTCACGCCTGTAATCCTAGCACTCTGGGAGGCCAAGGCAGGCGGATTGCTTGAGGTCAGGAGTTCAAAACCAGCCTGAGCAAGAGTGAGACCCCATCTCTACTATAAATAGAAAAAAATTAATTGGCCAACTAATATATAGAGAAAAAATCAGCCGGGCGTGGTGGCGCATGCCTGTAGTCCCAGCTACTCGGGAGGCTGAGGCAGCAGGATCGCTTGAGCCCAGGAGTTTGAGGTTGCTGTGAGCTAGGCTGACGCCACGGCACTCACCCTAGCCTGGGCAACAGAGCAAGACTCTGTCTCAATCAATCAATCAATCAATCAATAAATAAATAAATGAATGGAACTAGGTAATAGGCAGGAAGACTAAGCTTAAAACTATGACCACTCAAGCAGAACCAGCAGATCAGGTGACTCTGAAGTTGTCAGTTTTGATTAGGGGCCAGAGGAGAAGAGGCTCTCAGCAAATCAAGCCCCAGAGCTAACTGCCCTGATGCTCAGGCTCAACAAAGCTCCAAGGCACTAGAGGTATCAGTGGTAGACTGAGATGCTGTGCACATTTTCTGGTAAGTCCCTACAGGAGAATTGCAGCACAGACCTCTAGATTTCCTGAAGCAAGCACAAGCCTTCGACAGCACTGTCTGAAAAGCAGCTCCTGACAATGATCCTGGACCCCAGTAGAAAACTCAGCCACAGAACGTCAAGGATTTTATGACAGAACTACCCATCATAATCCACCAATTCACAAGGTCAGGTGCAGCAGCAATCCACCCCAGGATGGAAGTGGTATTTTTGGAATAGAGCCTAGACAGGTCTAGAGGGCCTGCCTCTAGTAAACTGTAAGAGGTAACTCGGCACCTCAGGTGTCCTACCCCTATCACACTGATTTTTTTATTTCTCCTTGCATCAATAACTTCATGGTAGGTAAACTTGGGTCCTGGTTCACAGATACAAGTGAAAAATGGACTGTGCTGCTCTACAGCCATACTCAGAGGGCTATGAAAGACAATGGTGAAAGGACATTCTCTCAATGGATATCATGAAAGGAGAAGTGACCAGAGGAGAAAAAATGTGGACCTCTGGGCACTGGAGAATGGTTTGGCTGATTGATTGGGGGATGGAAGGGACAAAACAGAAAAATAAGTGAAAAGGGGCCTGGAGAAGAGGTATGTTGATGGCTCTATGGGAGTCAGCAAAGTGCCAATCTTTATGTTTTATGTTAATGCCCACCACAAAGCACCACCAACAGAAGAGGCATTTAACTGCATCCCAACTGCCAGTAGATGACTCGTTAGTGGCTGTCAGCCAGCTTCTGCCCTTGGCCTTCATGCCTGAGCAACAGGCCATGAATGGAGCCATTACAGCAACAGAGGAAGGCATTATATGGGCACAACGGCCTGGGCGCCTTCTTATGAAGGGTTATCTAATTACTGCCACTGCTGAATGCCAATAACACAGGTGCAGAACTAACACTCCAGATGTAGGTTCGCCTTCTTTGCCCAGAGTACACCCTTGTAGAGCATCTCATGCTGAATATCAATTATGGCCTCAGGACCAGCTGCCCTAGTAGGGATTAGAGATTATTCTAGTAACCCTCTTGTTTTAGATATTTCTATTAGTGATCATAACCAGCGACCACACTGAAGGGTCAGTGACAGAGTGGACTTGATGGGGCATAAAGGAATCTTAGTGATACAAGGGGCCGACTCTAGCAGACACTTGCAGAGCTGTACAACACATCCCCTTGGCCCACCTTTCTCACTGCAGCCACGGTGGACAGTTCCAGGCACTGTCCGACAGCATCTGGCATCAAGTATGAGCCCAAGCACTACTCTGTTTTTCTCCTCAGAGACTTCTTCAAACCTAAAGACAGTTCAGCAGTAGAGAGGCATAACCACAGATGTGCTAGAGTTAAAGGTCATGGAGCAACTCTCAATTAACAAAAGATGAAAGTCAGTGGATAAATGTCTCAAGCTCCCTGTCCTTTGGTGGGACAACAGTGAGGTATGTTCAGAGGGTTACTAGGGGAACGGAAGCCCAGTTCTGTTGCCCATACTGGCAACTGGCTCATTAATACACTTTATGTAACTTTACTCCCTTATCTACCCGCTTTTCCCATTCTCTCACTTCTGCTTTGTTGGTTCATCACCCAGAAAACCACCAGCTGTAAGTCCTTTTCTTAGGCTGAACTTTCAAGGGAACCCAAACTTAAAGGTGGTGAAGCCAGGATTCACACTGAGCAATCTGGCTCTACTGCCTGTGCAGAGTACGCTGCCCCTTTGAAGTAGTTATGTGTGCTGTACTTATGGGGCATTAAACGTAAATTAGAAGCAATGAACAAATGTACACACAGCAACATGAGCTCTGTTTAGTGTTGAAAAATTTTAAAAGGGCAAAGTATTTGTAGCAAAACTTAGTTGTGTCAATTAAACACACTTACCAAGAACACTATTTATGTTTTTATATGGATACATTCATTCGAAGAAATATAGCAAACAAATTAGAATGGTTCCCTATGGCACAAGGAGAGGGAAAATAGAGTGGAGGATCAAGAATAAAGGAGATACTATAAAATAGCAATTGAGGGGCCTTATAGAAAACAAAGATAGTAATTCTCCCGTCATGAATTAAAGGTATGATTAACTCAAGTTTTTGAATCATAGTCCAAAATAGAAAATAATAAAAGGGAAAACACTGCCATTACTTAAACAGAAAAGGATTACACGTCATGAACAGGAGATATCAAGATAAATATACAACTATTAAAATTTTTAAAAATTCAGCCAGGCACAGTGGCTCATCCAATAATCCTAACACTTTGGTAGGCCAAGGTGGGAGGACTGCTTGAGGCCAGGAGTTTGACACCAGTCTGGGCAACATAGGGAGACCGTTTCTCTAACAAAAAATACAAAAATTAGCCTGGTATTATTATAGTCCCAGCTATTTGGGAGGCTGAGGCAAGTGGACTGCTTGAGTCCAGGAGTTTGAGGTTGCAGTGAGCTATGATGATGCCACTGCACCTAGACTGGGCCACAGAGTGAGGCTCTGTCTCCAAAAAGAAAACAAATTAAATCGCTTGCCTTCTGTGAGTGTGGAAAAAACTCAAACTGTTTTTCCTCTGCTTTCTCACCACAACAATCAACACAGAAGACTTATATGACCCAATGGGTGGGGACAAACGAGCAAGTAGTCAATTCTGCATCAGACACCACCGAGTGTCCTCCAACACAATTCCAACACTATCTACCTGGAAATAGAATCAGACCCTACAGGCTGAAGACTCAGTCCTCAAGAATGTCCCCCACTTCCAATGCTAAGTGCAAGCCCCAGGTTATTTTGCCCATGCTTTTGACCAACCAGCTATAAATCGGGGTTCCCACAGCCCCTTCCTCAGGCTCGATTAACTTGCCAGAGCACTCACGGCAGGGAAACAGGTTTGCTGGTTCATCATAAAGGATTTTACAAAGGATACAGATGAAGAGGTGCATAGGGCAAAGTAGGGGGGAGGGGTGCAGAGTTTCCATGCCCTTCTTGGGTACACCACCCTCTAGGAACCTCCACATGTTCAGCTATCCTGAAGCTCTCCAAACCCAGTTTATTTTGGTTTTTATGGAAGGTTCATTATATGGGCATAATTGGATATATCATTGGCAATTGTTGATCAACTTAATCTTTAGCTCTTCTCCCCTCCCTAAAGGTTGATGGGGGTGGGGGGGAAGAGTGAAAATCTCAACCTTCTAAGCCTGCCTTGGTCTTTCTGGTGACCAGCCTCCATCCTGAAGCTATCTAGGTGCTGCCAGCCATCGGTCAATCATTAGCATATAAAAAGACATCACTTTGGAGATTCCAAGGATTTTAGTTGTATGCCAGGATACAATTTGACTAATGAAATATATATTTTATAATATCATACCTTCTTATTTCCACTCAGCAGTCTTCCACTCACCCTTCAAGACTCTGTTCAAATATCATTTCTTATGTGAACTCTGCCTGACAATTTGCTCCTTGGCTTTTCTAGGTGATACCAATACTTTCTTTTGACATGATTACATATGTATTATTTACATTTTTTTTGAAAAATTATAATCACATATAACTATGGAGTACAAAGTGATGTTATGATGTATGTGTACAGTGTAAAATGATCCAATACACTTTTTCAATTATAGCACTTTTAGAATTGTACTTGAATAACTGTTTACATGCTCATCTCTCAACAGACTATTCTTTGAGAGTAAAGCAAGGAACCTGACTTACTGACCATTTTATCTTCTCAACACTTAACACAGTGCCTGGCATAGATCAGGTGTTTAATACATGTTTAAAGGAAGAAAATAATGGACAAATGGAGGCAAAGGTGCCACTCACTCAGTGCTATACTTTTGAGAGGTTTTAATAGAGGAGTTTGTCCTTACTTGGATGGTAAAGGGGGATTAGAAAAAAAGGAGATGACGAGAACATTTGTGATACATTATAGAGGTAAAACTAGTAGGACTGGAGCTCTGGCTGAGGGCAGGAAGCAAAAGACGAGGAATCAGATACAACACTGAGACTCTTAGCTGGGTGACAAGAGGTCCACTAAAAGAGGGATACTGGGAATGAAGCTCATGATGAACTAAGTGGTAGACAATCAATGTGAAGCCTGAGGTGTTAACACGCTAAGCCATCCTGCAAACAGTTGGAATTATGGGTCTGAAGCTTAGAGAAAATGTCACACCCAAGACGGAAAGTTAAGAGAGATCATTTTAGAGGTAACTGTTGCAATCATGAGATTAGGAAAGACAAAGAAAAAAAACAGAAGAGGTCATTATTTAAGAGTAAGAAGAGAAAGGAAAAAATTGTGAAGAATCAAAGAAGTTGAGTTAGAAGAGCACAGGGTCATGGAAACCAAGAGAATTTCAAGAAAGAAAATATGACAATTACTACAGCAATAAAAGAATATGAAAACTAATAAAAGAATTAGAGAGTCAGAGTATTTTTCAGACGATGCAGTTTAGCAGGGGCAGTGGAGGATGAGTGAAAGCTGTGAGCAGAAGCAACAGTCAAAGTCCACCACTTCCAGAAGTGAAAGTAGAGACTGCTTCATAACAGTCTGCCCTATCTATTTTTTAAAACATAGATTCCTGAAGAATTCAAACCTTTTATCTAACAATTTCAGTCTCTATATGGATTTTACACCAATGAGCTTGATTTCCCTGTACATACTGTCTTAGAATGGCTTCTTTTGTCTTGTTTCTGGCATGACTACAGCTCCTATTTCTTTAAATTCTATTTCCTACTTCTTTAAATCAAATTCTATTTCTAAAGATCTATTATACTGACATGTTAAAAATCTTATCCTGAGTTCTAAAATTTGTGAAACTTTCAGAATATAAACATTCTTTTTTTTAATATAGTATACCATTCTGAACTCTGCTTTACCATCTTGAAGAAAAAAGTAAATAAACTAATGCTTATTTTCTACAAGTACAGTTAATAAAATGATACTAGTAAGAATAAACAGTTCTCACTCCTGAAGAGGTTCAACATTTATAAGAAGAGGAAAATATATTAGAATTACTTATGAACTTATGAGGAAGATGATTAAAGAAACTAATATAGAGTTGTGGTGTTATAAAGAAACTAAAGAAGCTGAAATAATATTGCAGTGATAATTTTCAATTGTTAAGAAATGAGAATTTTCACATTATTTTGATTATTTTATTAAAAGGAAAAGTCTTTTCCTTACCTCAGAAATGCAGCTAGATAAAACTGTGTTTCCAATTTTCTCCAAACAGCTTTGACCTATGCTTCCATCTCATGAATTCCAAGACAGTATTAAACTGATGCATATTTTCATAAATCTGTTTAGAAAAAAAGAACTTATTTAAGACTGGAAGAACTTTTGTTTTTCAGAATAACACACGTAGAAGCAATGCTAAAAATGTTTTCATATGTCAAACTATACATTTTCAAAGTAAAGTCAATGAAAAGTTCTACAGTTTTTTAGAAACCTATCACTTTGCCATTTTCCCCAACCTCTGTCCAAAGAAGTTTTTAGTTAGTTCTGTAGAAAAAGTACTTACATATAAAATCTATGTTAGCTTTAAGCTGGAAAAAAAAAAAAATCTCATCTCAATTTGAAAAAACAGAACCAGGCAGAAGAAGCACTAAAATTTACAATTCTGTAATATTCAGATTCCCACTTAGGCAAAAATATATTTGACCACCTAGCTAGTATCTCTTTTTTCACTTTTTATCACAAAGCCTCATAACCAGTTTTAATTTCAGCTGAACTTCTACTTAGAACACTAGGACTTGTGAAGATAAACAATTAATTGCACTGGTTGGTCTAAATCCAGGGATAGGTTTTAACTACTATATGCTAATACTGCCATTAATACCCTACCGATTTAAGGGGCAAATATTCACAATTTCATCTAAAAGATGAAACGTTAAAACATTTAATTTATTTAAAGATCTGTGTGCTGTTTACTTAGGGATCTTAAAAATAATTTTATTGCATTTATCTTGTAACTGAAACTTGAAATAGCAAAGTATTCTGTTTCGTATTTTAAAATGAGCCAGCTGTATGTACATTACTTATGTCCCACTGCAAGGTCAAATGCCTTTGTCTTCGAGTCTATTTAGAAGTATCATTTGTGTCACCGTGAGGTTTAGTAATCTTGGCAATAATGACTCAATTCATGTAAACTGGGGCAACCTGAACCGGTCTAGCATATCAGATAGCAGTCTTTCTTAAAGACAAGAGTCTCCACTAGGCAGACAGGCGGCCACAGGACCATGCTAAATCTTTCATGGTCCAACTAAAGACAGCCTGACCCTGAAAGCAATTAGTAATGCTTTGTCTGCATTTAGGAGCCTTTAACAGTCTTCTCAATGCACTAGTTACCCACAACTTAACCAGACCCTTACCATTTTTCAGAGTGCCCATGACTATAATACTCTCAGACTATCACTCAGGGAAATGGGGGAGGGCAAGAATGGAGACTTGGTTTTTAATGTTTTTCTGAGATGTTCATAATCTTAAAGAATTTCCCTTATACTAATCAAAAATGAAAGGTATTGCATTCCCATTTTAGAAATGGCATAAAGATTTTTCTCCAAAACCATTCTTTGCCAACTACTCCATTCATCCCTAAGGGAGTGTATGAGAGAGAGACAGACAGACAGAAGGCAATCATTGTATTAATATTAAACAAAGTTCAGATTAATCTATTCCTGAAAAAGTGCAGTCCATCAAAGTGCCTATGTTTAAAAACATATGAACCAGGCTGGGCGCAGTGGCTCACACCTGTAATCCTAGCATTCTGGGAGGCTGAGGCGGGAAGACTGCTTGAGCTCAGAAGTTCGAGACCAGCCTGAGCAAGAGCGAGACCCTGTCTCTACTATAAATAGAAAGAAATTAGCCAAATAACTAAAAATAGAAAAAAATTAGCCAAGCACGGTGGCGCATGGCTGTAGTCCCAGCTACTTAGGAGGCTGAGGCAGGAGGATCGTTTGAGCCCAGGAGTTTGAGGTTGCTGTGAGCTAGGCTGACACCACGGCAATGTAGCCCAGGCAAGGGAGTGAGATTCTGTCTCAAAAAAAAAAAAAAAGAAAGAAAAGAAAAGAAAAAGTGTATGTGTGTGTGTGTGTATATCTCGATTCTAATTCTAACAGATATTTCTAATGGATCAAATAATAATAATAAATAAAATTAACATGTAAGCCACTTACCAAACATTATTTATTATAGCACTATTTATTACAACATTATTTCCTTGGTTAAAAACAAAGTTTTAAGCTTTAGGCTAAATCTAAAGTTTAAAAAAAATATGAAAATATATAACCAAAAGAACTTTCAAATATCCCATTTTCAAAGTCCAAGACCCCAGATCATCCATTCTCTCTCTGTTCTCTCACAAGTACAAACACTCAACAAAACAGAAACTTCAGAAAACCTTTTCTAAAGATTAAACTTAAGACTGGCTGAGGAAAATCAAGTAAGATTTGATTTCACTACTCAGAGGTAAACAAAAGATAATCAAAGGAAAAGATGTGCTTCATGTACAGGTCTGCAAACTACACTGTATTATATATAGTGAAAATTATAAAAATTGTGTGAATAAAGGTTAGGAACTTCACAATACAGTACTAGGTAATTTACCACAGGCTTTTAGCATTATAAACTTGTGTTCAACAACTACAAGAGATGCTACTTAAACCTGAACACTAAATAATAATTTTTTCACCAAGGATTTTGTCTCTGAAATTTTCAAGCTTATTAGTTGTAGAAACATATTAAAGAGAAACCCATTGGAGCTTCCTAATGACTTGGAATAAATGAAGATCAAACCTTTCTAAATATATTCTAACATTTTATAATTCAGAGCTAACATTAAAATTTCCTCAATAACTATTTGCAAACAAATGCAAAAAATCATTCTAATTTCACATTTTCTTTAAAAATATCTGTTTCTGCCATCAAAATGTACATATCCTTCTTGGTTTTCAAAATTATTAAAATGGTTAAATCTTAAACCATCAATGTATTTAAAAGATCACTAACCATACAGAGCCCTTCAGGGATACATATTGATTATGGATATTATACTAGTTATCTTGGACTCTGAGGTGTTAGAATATCACCCATTGATTTCTGTGTTGGTAAGAGTTGCTTTATAGGAAGAATAACATGAATATGCTTTTGATAAATATACTCCGTCTAAGACAAAATTTAAGATTACTTTAGAGTTTGTACCACATATCAAAATGTAGTGGAATTCTTAGTATTCTGAAGAATCAGCAACATTGATTGCACATTTTGTTCTTCTACCACTCCAAATCCTCTCTTCACTATCTTCATTTCTCCTTTCCTCTCAGCACCCATGAAAAGCACCTCATATACTATACAAACACTGCTACAAACCTCCATCTGCATTCACATAGCCATTATTTAAAAATCAAATTACAAAATATTCTACACTTTACAAACATTTCAGTTGGGATCTTAAAATAAAGGTATTACTGTTAAAACCTTCCGTACATTAACTAGAAAACAAACAGTATGCTCTAGAAAGACATAATGCAGTTTATTTAAAAATAACTCAAATGAACAGTATAATTTAGGCTAGTTCATCATGTACTTCTATAATGAAACATGTGACCCATAACATAGAAAAGGAGGGTCAACTCATGAATGGCTTGTATTCTAAAGTTCCAAAAGTTCATTTATAAATTGAATATAAGATTGATTTTGAAACTCAAGATAAGTTTTCTCATAATACCAAACATATAAACAGTCATATTAAATCCATAATACAAATAAACTTAAGTGTACAATTCTATCATAGCACTCTTCTGCTTAAGTTTATTTCTAAATCAAACTGTATGTTTCTTATTCATTTCTGTATCCTAGAATCTAGTACAGTTAATGACACAGTAGGATTTCAACAAATAGTAGCCTGATCTGAAGTACTGAACAGGAACAACTCAGTGATTTGAAACTGAGTTGTCTAGAAAATCCAACCTGTCTGAACAACAGAAAAGAACCAAAAGGAGAGGGGGAAAAGGCTTCTTCCATGAGATATGAGAAAAAGATATTAATACTTGGGCTAGACAGCTCTGATCTAAACCAACTGTGGCAATTTCTATTCCTTTTGTCTGTGGGTAGTTTGGCAACAAGGATTTAATCCAATTCTGGTCAATAAGACAAGAGAAGAGAGAACTTCCGGGAAAAGTTTTCCTGGCTAATGAAAAAAGACACCCAGGAGAAAACATCTTAACTCCCCCTCCCTTTTTTGCATACAATTCTGTGTTTGAAATGTGTCAACCAGAACTGTGGTAGTAATCACAGGACCACAAGGACAACCCAAAGATTTGGCAGCAGCATTAAAAGATGCAAAGAGCCTGGGTCCTTGGTGATACTACTATGCCTAAATGAATTAATTCTAGAACCATCTTAACTTGCATCTTTTTATTATATTAAATTCTCTTTTTGTCTAAGCAATTTTCAGTTGCCAAAAGTAACCCAGAAGATACAGTGATTTAGGAACAGACACACCATTTGTTTCCATGAATTCAACTGTTATCTACACAACATTAACTCCCCTAAATTTTTACCTCAGCCCAAGATATTCTTTTGAAGTAGATACATCCTTTCAAACTACCAAATAGCTCTGTTAAATATTACAGTGGTACATCAAGACAACAGTATCAATATAAAAGCCATCACCTTCTAGCACAAAAATTGTTTATATACCTGTAATTCACTTTTTGGGCTAACAGTAGCACAATCTACCCAACTGCCAAAGTTTGAAATCTTGGGATCATAAGCCCTACCCCCTCAGCTTTATATAGTGTATTTAGGCAGTTATTAAATGCTGCCTATTCTAAGTCTGATATACGTATCTTTAAAAGCTTTCTCTCCCCCTCTCTATATACATCATGTAGTGCAGGCTCTCCTCTTTCTTACAGCCCACCTCAATTCTTACCTCTATTCATTGTCCCTGTGTTTCTAAAAGATCACTGTGCTTTATGAAAAGATTATAAACATCATATGTCATTATGAAAATACAAATTCAAACTACAATGAGATACTGCTCCATAGCCATTAGAATGGCCAAAATTAAAAAGACAGACCATACGAAGTGTTGGTGAACACACAGAGAAACTAGAACTCTCATACATTGCTGATGGGACTATAAGATGATGCAGTCACTTTGGGGAACAATTTGCTAATCTCCTAAAGTTAAATATAAACTCACCATAGGATCCAAAATGTCCTCTATATAGGAACCTAAACAAGAGAAATGAAAACATGTATCCACACAAAGACCTATCTACAAATGTTCACAGCAGCTCTATTCATAATGTCCCCAAGCTGGAAACAGTCCAAACATCCATCAACTGCTGGATGGACATGGAAAGAGGTCCCCAAATACTTTAAGTTTAAAAAGAACTATAAGTCATTCTTCTTATTTAAAAAAGCAAATAAAACTATACATATCTACAGAAGTGCATGTGTACATCACGTATGAGGAAGGTGAAAAGCTGGCTGGCAGGCTACATATGCAACTGCTATGGTGTAGACAAAAAATGGAAATAACATAACATCTGCCCATCAACTGACAAATGGATAAACAAAACATGGTCTATCCATACAATGGAATATTATTCAGCCCTAAAAATAAATAAAGCCATAGAAAGAACTGATTCATGATACAAAACGGATGAATCTGAAAAGTATGCCAAGTAAAAGAAGCCAAATACAAAGGCCACATATTGTATGACTTCATTTATACAAAATATTCAGAATAAGCAATTTCATAGAGACAGAAAGTAAATCAGCTGTTGTCTAGGGCTGGAGGGTGGGAGTGGGAATGGAGAATGACACCAAAAACATGATCCATGAAGAAAAAAACATAATAAATTGGACTTGATCAAAATTAAAAACACTCTACAAGACCCTGTTGGGAAGGTGAAAAAAGGTACAGACTAGGAGAGTATATTTGCACAGCACATATAAAACAAAGTACTTATCTAGAATATAATAAGGAAATCTCAAAACTCGAAGTCTGTGGGGAGGGGCTATAGACTTGGGTCTCTATTCAGCAGGATGGGGTTTGTAACTAGGCCTTATTCTTAAGGCCTACTTTAAGAGATACCAAGTGAAATTTAGAAGATGATGAGAGGGTAAAACTGATTACTACACTTGGAAACCTTGGAAACACTTGGCAATATAGGGTAAAAATAAGCACAACACACCCAAATTCAGAATGATAGTTTGTGTAACTAACATACCATTTGTCAGACTGCTTATGCCAATATAGAAGGGGATATGATAGTCTTTACAAACATTTGTAAAGACTATCATATCCCCTTCTATATTGGCATAAGCTCATGCACATGAGCTACCAAAATATGGTGTGAAGGTTGGCCTAACAAATTGTGCTGCAACACACTGTACTGCCCTGTGGTTGGCCCACAGCCTTCACAGTAGGTTTGGCATGGGCAAGATCTACGAAGGCCAAGTGGAGGTGACTGGAGATGAATACAAAGTGGAAAGCTTCAATGGCCAGCTTGGTGCTTTTACCGGCTATCTGGAGGCAGCCCTTGCCAGAAACACCACTGGAAATAAAGTTTTGGGGGCAATGAAGGGAATTGTGGAGGGAGGCCTGTCTATCCCTCAGAGTACCAAACGATTTTCCTGGTTACGATTCTGAAGGCAAGGAATTTTAACACAGAAGCACATCGGAAGCACACCATGGGTCAGAATGTTGCAGATTGTATGTGTAATCTAGTGGAAGAAGATGACGATGCTCACAAGAAACAGTTCTCTCAATACATAAAGAACGTTTCTCCAGACGTGATGGAGGAGATGTATATGCAAGAAAGCTATACGAGATAATCCAGTCTATGAGAAGAAATCCCAAGAAAGAAGAAGTAGAACCATCCCCAAATGTCGCTTGCCTAGAACATAGATTGGGTAGCTCAGAAGGCCAGCTTCCTCAGAGCTCAGGAGCAGGCTGCTAAAAGCTAAGCCAAACAGCAATTTTCTATGAAGATTTTTCAGATAAACACAATAAACTTATTGATTAAGCAGAAAAAAAAAACCCAAACAAAAATCTCAAAACTCAACAGTACAAAAAATTTCAACTAGAAAATGGACAAAAAATATGAAGAGACATTTCACTGAAGAGGATATATGGATGACAAATAATCCCATGAAAAAATATGGTCAACATTACTGGACATCAGGGAAATAGAAATTAAGACTAAGACTGAGATCATCACTACATACCTATTGGCACAACCAAAATTAAAAAGTGACAAAACAAGGTGCTGACAAGAATGTGAAGAAAATGGATCTCTCATGCACTGCTGGTGAGCATGTACAATGGCACAGCCCACTAAAGATAGTGTTTTGGCTGGGCGCGGTGGCTCACGCCTGTAATCCTAGCACTCTGGGAGGCCGAGGCAGGTGGATTGTTCAAGGTCAGCAGTTCAAAACCAGCCTGAGCAAGAGCAAGACCCCATCTCTACTATAAATAGAAAGAAATTAATTGGTCAACTAATATATAGAGAGAAAAAATCAGCCAGGCATGGTGGCACATACCTGTAGTCCCAGCTACTCGGGAGGCTGAGGCAGAAGGATTGCTTGAGCCCAGGAGATTGAGGTTGCTGTGAGCTAGGCTGACGCCACGGCACTCACTCTAGCCTGGGCAACAAAGTGAGACTCTGTCTCAAAAAAAAAAAAAAAGATAGTGTTTTTACCTCTGTGTTCCATTAGATCTTGAATAGTAGAATAACTGTTGAAAGACTACTCAAGACATCATCTTTCTTTTATGTGGGTGTGAGTATACATATGTGTGTATATACCTATGTGCTTTTTTTTTTCTTTTTTTTTGAGACAGGGTTTCACTCTGTCCCCTGGGATCTCTCATACATTGCCATTGAGCATGTAAGTGGTGTGATCATGGCTCACACAATCCTCCTGCCTCAGCCTCCCAGGTAGCTGAGACTACAGGCAGGTGCCACCACATATGGCTGGGTTTTTAAAAATTTTTGTAGAGACAAGGGTCTTGCTACGTTGCTCAGGCTGGTCCAGAACTACTGGCCTCAAAACAATTTGTCCTGCCTTGGCCTCCCAAAGTGCTAGGATTATAGGCAGCATGAGCCACAGCACCCAGCCACATGTGCATTTTTTGAACAACAAAAAAGAAAATATTAGCTAGGAAACTTTAATTCTGCAATGGTTTCTAGTTTCCTATGGAATGAAGAGTCCCCATAGTAGAGCACTAAGCAAAACAGCAGTTCCCAGGTCAAACTCTGAGTCCTCAGTCTTAAGTTAGGAAAGGGCCTTTTCCTCTTAGTATCCCTCCTCCTCTGTGAAGCAGTGGCTATCCCAAGGCGAGTGCCAATCTGTTCTAGGAGTAGCACCTACAGCAAAATGAACCCCCATACGATCAACTATCTCTATGTTCTTTCTCAATTTATCCTTCCCAACTATGAATCATGAAAACCACTTCAATATTCTTTTATTCACTACAATAACATAATACAACATAAGACATTCAAATTATTTGACACATCCTCTTTCCCTTTCCAAGTAAATCCAATTTAGTCAGTAGAGAAATATACTGTATATCACCTGTTTTTCTCCTACAGAGCAATAAACCTTTTTGGCACCAGGGACTGGTTTCATGGAAGACAGTTTTTCCACAGACTGGGGGGTGGGGGCCGGTGGGAACGGTTTTGGATGAGTCAAGTGCATTACATTTATCGTGCAGGCAAACCTCTCTGCTATTGACAATCTGTATTTGCAGCTGCTCCCCAGCGCTAGCATCACTGCCTCAGCTCCACCTCAGATAATCAGACATTAGATTCTCAGCCTAGATCCCTCACATGCGCAGTTTATAGTAGGCTGTGTGCTTCTGTGAGAATCTAATGCCGCTACTGATCTGACAGGAGGTGGAACTCAGGTGGAACTCAGGCGGTGATGTAAGCGCTGGGAAGTGGTGGTGAATATAGATAAAGCTGCTTCTGCTGCTCGCCTCCTGCCATGTGGCCCGGTTCCTAATAGGCCATGGACTGGTCCAGATCCAGGGGTTGAGGACTGTAGCTATAGAGGTTTTCAAAAATTATCAACAGACCAATGGTTTTATTGGCTGATAAGTAAGAGTACCTCAGAGCAAGCTACTTTGAATAATTTCACCACATGAAACAAAATTTCTACCAGGAGGAATTGTCAGGAAGTGATTCTAGATTGCTAAGAGTCCACTAATTCTTCTAAAATGTGCATTGCTGCACCTTCTCAACACATAATGAAATTTAAAATTAACATTATGAACACCAATTACAGAGTTATGCTACAGCACAGTGAAATAATCAGGGACTATTAATATATACTGTTTCTTCTAGAACTAAATGGTCCCCAATGAGTATTGTGTTTACTTATTTACTTGCTTATTTGTATGTTTTAGCTTGTATCTCCATATTTTTCTTAAGTTTTCTCTTCTTTACTAACACCTACCTGGAATGCACATTTGCCAATACCACTACCCTTTACTCATTTTTCATTTACATCATTCCTGGGAATCAGAAAGGTCTATAGCAGTAGCCCCTAACCTCCCCAAGGTTTTGGCACCGTGGACCGGTTTCAGGATGATGCAGGTAGTTTCATGGAAAACAATTTTCCCATTGTCTTCCCTGAGGGGTGGGTCAGGGGCACAGGGCTTAGGCTGTGATATGATGGATGGAGGAGGGGAGTAGCTGAAGCTTCTGCCTTCCTAAGTTTCACCGATGAAGGGGGTGGGGGCAGGGTGTTGGGGAACCCTGTAGGGGAATAAAAAGGCTGTATATGACAGCCTGAGACTGAGGTATAAAAACTGACCACATCTTCCATTACAATCAAGTAATTGTTATGCTGTGATATGATTAAAAAAAAAAAAAGACCATTTAAAGAGAAGGGAAAGATGACATACCTAAATGAGTCAACTCAAGAAAAAACAAAGATGGGTGGAGCTAAAAAGCAAACACATCTCAAACTCCTACTTGACATTTCTAAATAGATATGCTAAGACTCAAAACACATGAAACATAACTCATTTTGCTTTTCTATCTTCTCACAAACCTGCTCTTCTTGAATTCCTTATTTGGCTTAATCCACAACTGTTTAAAAGAAAACATTTTGCCATTACCTAGTAAAGTTGACAGTACACATACCCAAAGACACAACAATTCTAGCTCTGGGTATATAACCTAGAGGACCTTTTCTATACAGCGACAATGAGACACGCACAACAATGTTTACAGCATTGTTTTCTTAATAGCAAAAACTAGAGGAAATCCAAGAATCAAAGAACACCAAAATGAATAAACTGTAGTATACTCACGAAATGGAATTATCACATAGTAGTGAAAATGAATGAACTTCAGCTAAGAATGTCAATATGAAATTTCAAAATTAAAGTAGTGAATTAAAAAAATAATTCCGGGGGAGAAGGGCATTTATTGAAACCTTAAAATCTATACCCCCATAATATGCTGAAATTAAAAAAAAATAATAATAATAATTCCAAGAAGAATACATACCGTGTTTCCCCAAAAATAAGACAGGGTCTTATATTTATTTTTCCTCAAGAAGACACCCTAGGGCTTATTTTCAGGGGATGTGTTATTTTTTTTAAGTACAGTACAACAATCTACATTTATTCAAATATAGTTAAGTCGTCTTCTTCTGGAACATCATCATAACTCTCCAAACCCCAAATTCCATCCTGAATTTCTTGCGACTCTATTTCCTTTAGAACCACTGGCCCCAATCTCTCATGTCGAGCACTAGAGCTCTCATGGGGCAGATGAGAAGGGCTGCTCGTCTTCTTTACCGCTCCGTGACGAAATGCATGGGTTGTGCAGATGCGCTACATAGCCACGCCCATCACTAGGTCTTATTTTCTGGGTAGGGCTTATATTGCACAAATGCTTAGAAATCCTGCTAGGGCTTGTTTTATGGGTAGGTCTTATTTTCCAGGAAACACTGTACATACAGTATAATTCCATTCACATAAAGCTCAAAAAATAGGACAAGCAAACGAAATGTATATTAAAGAGAAAATACAAATGTGGTAAATCTTACAGAAAAATTAAGGGAATAACACTAAAATTTAGGAGGGCAGTTAACTCTGGAGAGGGAGAAGTAACTGTCTTAAGGCATAAAGGGGTTTGAAGATGCCATTACATTTTTTTTTTTTTTTTTTTTTTCGACAATCTCACTCTTGTTGCCCAGGCTAGAATGCCGTGGTGTCAGCCTAGCTCACAGCAACCTCAAACTCCTGAGCTCCATGACTGGCTAATTTTTCCTATATATTTTTAGCTGGCCAATTAATTTCTTTCTATTTATAGTAGAGACAGGGTTCTTGCTCTTGCTCAGGCTGGTTCTGAACTCCTGACCTTGAGCGATCCGCCTGCCTTGGCCTCCCAGAGTGCTAGGATTACAGGCGTGAGCCACTGCGCCCAGCCACCATTACATTTCTTAAGAAAGAAGGTTGGGCCAGATTTATTCACTTGCAGTTATTATTATTTAAAATGTACATCTATATTATATATACCTTTGTATGTAGGATAGGTTTTAGAATATAAATTCTATTTTAATCTGAAGCAAACATGGCTAAATGTTAATATTTTTAAAATCTGTGTATTTAGCTACATACCCAGATGACATAAATGTCCTTACATTTATGTGCATGTGCATATTTGTTTATTATGTATATTATAGACATAGTACTACAGCACTTTTCATATTTTTGGAATATATCATACTAACAAAATTAAGAGTAAATAACTGTAAGACTGTATTTTGAAATTTGAGGACACTGTATCACAAATCTTTAAGAGCAATACATCAAAACAAATATTAAACTATTATAAAGTGAAAAAACAGAATGTAAAAAAACTTACTTCACCTCCTAATGTAATGCAATGGAAAATATACAATGCTATCTACATTGTATTCATTACAAAACATTTTAATTGAATTATTAATAGTCATGAAACATAATCATCAAACTGTGGGATATCCTATATACAAAAAGAAAAAACATGATAAGATTGCAAAGGCCGGGCGCGGTGGCTCAAGCCTGTAATCCTAGCTCTCTGGGAGGCCGAGGTGGGCGGATCGTTTGAGCTCAGGAGTTCGAGACCAGCCTGAGCAAGAGCGAGACCCCATCTATATTCATTAGGGATATTGGTCTGTAGTTTTCTTTTTTTGTTGCATCCTTTCCAGGTTTTGGTATCAGAGTAATATTCGCCTCATAAAATGTGTCGGGGAGGCTTCCGTTCTTCTCGATGTTGTGGAATAGTTTCTGCAAGATAGGTACTAGTTCTTCTTTGTAGGTGTGGTAAAATTCGGGTGTGAAGCCATCTGGACCGGGACTTTTCTTTTTAGGGAGATATTTCATTGCTGTTTCTATTTCAGCTGTTG
>VSMD01016031.1:0-28939 GCA_008750895.1 Mirza zaza
CTGAGCTGTCCTCCAGCCCCCTCGGCTAATGGCACGGGCTCTACTGGCTGCCTGTCCTCTCACTGGTTTCTCTTCAACAGAAGAATAGACAAGACCAAATGAGACAAGGAGAGTACTGAGTGGGTGGTGGTTCCATTCACCCCTTTCCTGAGATAAAGGGCCCTGGGAGAGGAGCTGGTTTGGGTGGGAAGTTGGATTAGGTGCCCCTCCTATGTGACTTTCTAGTGCCTGTATTTCTCCTCTCATGTTATTTATCCCACTAGGCTGGGAATTGCTTATTGCCATACCGAGACTGAAAGTGGTGTGAGGGCAGGGATCACATCTACCTTGCACCCTGTTGTATCCCCATGCCTGGCATATGGATGGTGTTCTGAAACCAAACTGAATAAATGAATGAAAATTCATTTGCCATCTTTTAGTCCTCAAGATACTTCTTAGGGTCTTTCTACAATGTGACTTCCAAAAAAGGTTTATAAATTCATTTTGCTTTGTCACTAATAACGCATATACTATAAAGCTCCCCTCTCCTAATTGGTTCTCTTTCCAAATGTTCAATGCTTTTCTGATTTTGTGACTCAGACTTGTTGACTGGTTTTTGCCTGCAGGGTCTGTCCTCCTGGTTTTAATTGTGGTCCCGAAGTTGTGGTGTAATTAGGGTGTTGGAGATGGAAAAAAGATGGTGTAACTTTTACTTAACTGGGTGACATAACTGAGTAGGTATTTCTTAATTCCCCCTCTAGTACTCAAAATTAAGGCACTTTAGCTCTGTCATAGTAATTGTCAGAAACATGTCATGGACCTCCCTTGACAGGTGCCTCAATCTCCCTCCCCAAAATGGTATCAGCAAGACTCCAAAGACCAGATGGGCTTTACCTTCATTTTCCATTCTTATTCCACAGAACCCCCACTCTTCTCCCACCACCTCGTTTCCACCCCCAAAAGACATGACCCATAATTCACAATTCCTAGAAACAAAAGGTGCACTGAGGCAAATCTCAACGCGACAGGTAGGCTGTTCTGGGATACCCTGGGGTACAAAGAGGCCACATTTCTTAACTGTTCTAAACCAAATTTAATCTACTTCATGCCCTACACTCAAAAGGGTCAAGAGTTGCCAAACCCCAGAAGTTGCTCATGGTATTTTTCTTGCCCCATGAGTCACGCAAGAAACTTAGGGCTTACACAGATCAGAAATTTGGGAGAGGGCCCTGGTCCTGGTCCTCCACCCATCATTTCAGTGGTACCCATGAGCTGCCAGCTGCAAAATCCAGTGCTAATTTTTCAGTCTTCATCTTATTCAGACCATCAGCAGCATTGGACATGGTTGATTTCTCCCTCTTTCTCCTCCAAAAACTTTCTTTCTTTTCCATTCTCTGGCTGCTCTTTCTCAGTGACTTTGTTGGCTCCCCCCCATCTTCTCCAACTTCAAAATTAGGGCAGCCCAGGCCTCCGTCTTTAGACCTCCTCTCTGTCTTCCCTCGTTCTGCAGATGAGCTCATCTGGTCCACGGCTCTGAATACCATCAATCCACACTGGTAATTTCCAAAGTCGTCTCCAGCTCCAACTTCTCCCTTCAACTCTAGCCCCCCATAGCTAACTGTCTACTTGACATCTCTGCTTACACGTGCAACAGACATCTCAAATACCCAAAACCTGATCTCCTTTCTCCTCCCACCTAGCTCCATTCTCTTTCCAATCCCAGCAAATGTCAACGCCATTGCACTGTTTGCACAGGCTAAAAACCTCAGAGTTATTTTTGACTACTCACCCCCTCTTCTTTTAAGTCCTACATTCAATCCACAGCAAATCTGGCTGTCCTCTTGCTTGGAAATATTTCTCACCTCCTCCAGCGCTTCCACCCTAGTCCAAATCACTGGCATATTTTTACCATAAAGGTTCTATCTGCTTCACTTCTATCCTTATCACCTAAACCTAGTCTTTACACAGTAGCCAGAGTAATCCCTTTAAACAAAAGTTAGATTGTATCACTTCTGGGCTCAAAACTTTCCAACAGTTTCTCATCAAAGTCAGAGTGAAATCTAAAAACCTTGCAGGCCTGAGCCGTGGCATCTGGGGTCTGGGCTGGGCAGGAGTCCCAAGGGGGGCCTTCTTGGGGGGCCCAGAATGGCCCAGAGGGTTTGTAAGAGCTGGGTCTGTGGGCAGGTGGAAGTTGGCCAAGGTGTGTCTGGCTGGGGCAGGAGGGGTGCTATCCCCCCAGCAGGCCGATGGCTGTGTGTTCTTGGGCACCTGCTGGACTCAGCCCAACCTGGGAAGAAGCTCTGATTGATTTCCTTCTAAGGCGCACCCAGCCGTGCCTCTGCATCACAAGCAGTCCTGACCCTGCGGGTTGGGGGGTTTATGCACCCACCACACCCTCAAAATGCTCTCATCCTGACAAAGGGAGGGGTGACCTGCAGCAGGGAGGGGGCCACCGAGGTTGGCCTTTCAGTAATTGCTTCATGGCTTCCCTTTTCCTCCTCGCTCAACCTGAAAACCTCAGTCAGATCCATTGGACCAGGATTTACTGTGCCTGACAGTCAGGAAGCCCAGGTTCTGGTCCTGAAGCTACCTCTCGCTCGCTCGCTGCGTGGCCTCAGCCATGTGGCTTAACCTCACTGGGCCTCCATTCTATCTTTTTTAAATGAATGAATTCAGCCAGGTGATCTCTAAGAACCCTTCCCAGCCCTAAGAATCAGTGGTTTTTTTTCTTATACTTGATTGAAATAGAATACACAGTTCTTGCACTCAAGGAAGGCTGAATCTAGCAAAGAAAATTGTCCTCACACCCGTGAAAGAGGTGATGATAACCTTAGGAGACCCAACATAAGGAAGAGTTCCTGAGTGCTCTGCTCAGTGAAGGCTGTTGGAGCTCAGGACATGGTGTGCAGAGGAAGGAGCCCTGCTGGCCCTTGGGGACAGATCCTTGCAGCCCGAGCGCGTGTGCAGTTCCCCAGTGTGCCTATGAACGTGGGTGGCTCCGCTACCTATCCACTGGCCATGGGACTGCGGTGGGGGACCCGGGAGGTGTGGCCTTGCAAAGGGGTAGCATGTTGGAGTGAGAGGACCCAGGTGAGCCTCACTTTTGCGCTCGAGTTAGGAGTGACATGGCTCTGCAGTGGGACCCTGCTCCTAGCTATGAGATGCCCGGCGTCAGTCTCCTCAGTGAGAACATAGTACTGCTCTCACAACATGGTTGTTAGGGTTCAACAAAATACAGCATGCCAAGTGCTTAGCACAAAGCATCGTAGACAGTAAGTGCTCAAGAAACGTTAGCAGTAGCCTTGTTTTATTTTTGTTAGTGTGTGCCCTGGGCGTCTTTTCTGAGCCGAGCTAAATACGGTCCCACCCCCTGCACTCATTGCACTCGAGGCACCGGTCAGAAATCTGTGAGAACCTGGCAAGCGCAGAGTTGGCCACCTTTCCAAAGCCGCGTGCCAAGGTCCCGGCCTCGGCGCCAGGGCCGCGCGGCTGGAAGGAGAGGTCCCTGGGAGCAGAGTCACGACCCAGGGTGGGGCAGGGGCTGAGGGCAGGCCCGGGCTCTCGCGGCCCCAGGAGCACAGGGAGAGGGCCAGCCTGCAGCTCCCTCGGAGGCCGCGTGCGGCGACAGCTCTCGGCGCGGTGTTCCTCTAGCAGTGGCAGGTGCGCACGCCTCGCTAGCCAGGACAAGGGGCGTGGGGCAGCTGCGCCTGCGCCATCGCGCTTCGGCGCCAGCCGTCGGCGTCGCGCACGGGACGCCGCTCACCCTCCGCACGGCGTGCGGGCGCCCAGCGCGGACCGCCCAGGGCAAACGAGGCTGGATTAGCGGCTGCGATTCTGGGGTCCGACTCCCAGGGTGACGATGTGGGCTTCCTTCAGCGCTAGCCTCGTCGCTCTCTCCCCCGCCCACTGCACGGTCCTGCGTCACTCCAGTCGTGGAACTCACAAGTGGAAGCTGCGCACGCGTGGTGGCGGGCTTTCGTAATCCCAGACTCTCGCGAGGCTGCAGCGGGAGGCTAGCATGGTCCCCAGAGTTCGAGACCAGCCTGGGCAACAAAGTAACTTACAAACGAAAACGAAGACCAAAGTTACAAAAAAATAAATAACCCAACTCAGTCTGCTGAGTTGAGTAAAGCAGATGTGATATGGGGATATTTTCTTTATATTAAGTTATAGAGCCTTATACCCAAAATAAATGGATAATATGGTAGCCTAAAATAAAACACTAAAAGCTTTACTACCCCTCCTTAAACATCCCAGTTGTCACCACCTCCCCCCCCCTGCCCCACAAAATGAAGATTTAGGATATTCTAACATAGACAGTTCCATGGTGGCTGCAATATGATTATTTTCTTTCAAAGCAATGATTTTCATTTACCAAGATTGATTTATTTTTGTTTAGTTTGGTGTTCTTCCACCTAAGTGTGACGAGTCTCAGTGAAGAACTTAGCCGTGAGAGGGAATGTGACCAACCCGGTGGAATTAGGAGTAGCTCCAAGCCCTCTTCTTCCCATACGTCCAGATTTCTTCTTCTGCCCCTCCCAGCGGCTCACCGTGGAGGGCTGCTCTCCAAGAGTTTATGTGTAACTTCCTTTGCTGTGGAGGCCAGGCTCTAGGTTAACTTCTGGAAGTATCTTTGGAAAGTAATTCTCAGGCAAAACTCCAAGAAAAAGAGACACATGGTGAGGAACTGACATAATTTTTTAACACCACAACCAGCATATTTCTGCAGGCAACAGCAGCCAAAAGAGATTGCCAAGACCAATATTGATCTAGTCCTTCATCCAATCAACAAATGCCATTGTTTGTAAGCTATAATTTTTCTTGGTTAAAGTTCAAAGTTAAACTCCAAGGATTTTCAAAACTATAAAAATGAGAGGCTTTCATACCCTCAAAAAAAAAAAAAAAAAAAAAATTCCTGGCCAGTTTTCTTCCTTCATGGGTTTTCACAGTCACTATAAGAAGCATAGCCAAGAAAACATTTTTTGGCTTTTTTTTTTTTTTTCTAAATTCTGGTTGGTTTTTTTAAAAGGAGGATTATACTAAATATCTATGTAAAAGTCCCCTACATCTTTGCGCCTCTCCTGAAAATCCTGACCGTCAGAAGCTCAGGTGACTAAGGCTTGCTTTTCTGCTCTGGGGCTACCCAGCTGCAGAATTCCATAACTCAGCTCCACTTTCTCCAGGTTTACCCTCGGTGAGCACCCTCTCTTCCCACTTCTCTTTTTAATATGGAAATGACAGAGTCTTTATGAAGCCCCTGGAGTGAGGCAAAGGGTTCTGTGGCTCACATCTGATTCCAAAATGGAAAACCTAAGCAAATAAATGGTGAGCAGATGGTGCTGTGTACACTGGTTCCTTGTGGTTCTTCTAGATCCACTTCCAGAAGCTGGTGTCAGCAATGGGCAAGTCAGATTTGGGATGTGGAACTAGGGTGAGATGACAGTGAGACTTATGAGATCTCAAGTTGGGCAGCTTCTTGGTTTTTTTTGAAAAGAAAAATTAGAGTTAAAAGAGGTCATGCCTTCTTCTCCATGTCTGCTTTCCCCACAGAAGAACTAACTAGTCTAGTGGTTTGCATGCACATGGTGCCAAGTGTCAGCAGACTGATGGATCGGTTGGTTCATTTCAGAGGCCTACAGCATACTGATTCATTGCCACGGAGATGTCTCTTCCAGCTTGGAGGAGACATGAGCTAAGGATAAAGAGGAGCCTCCATTCCTGACACAAATGTGTGCTGAGCGCCTATCACACACCAGGCTCTAGTCCGGGCACTTTTATTCCATCCATGAATAAAACAGACATGCAATCCCTGCCTTTGAGGAGCTCATGCTCCCCTGGGAGTGGAGGGGTGGTTACAAGCAATGACAGACTCTTTTAGAGGAGATGCTCTGAGTAAGTTTATACATTGTCTCGGAGAAGTCTGGCGAGCCAAGGCTCTGCCCTTGGACACAGCAACGGAATTCTGAAAACCACACCAAGACTCCAAAGGCAGAGCCATCAAGAGGCCAGGAACTCAGGAGCTAATTTTGAGTGGAGACTTCTTGTGCCCGCATTGACTGCTCACACCTGTACCGAGCTTTCCCATTTGCCAAGAGCTTTCCACATATACTGTTTCCTACAGTCCTCACCATGGCCCTGCCAGATGGGAAACAACTATCATTCTAGTCCTGCAGATGAGGAAACCAGGGTTTGGAGACCAACCACGAGTGACTTGCACAAGGTCATGTGACTCACATAGCAGAGCTGGGCTTCAAGCTCAGCAGAATGATAGCAATAGTAATAAATACAATGTCAGTGTTTAAAACCACATGCTTGGTGCTATTCTAAGTGCTCTGTATGAAGTAACCAATTTTAATCCTCAAAACAGCCTACTGAGATAGATACAACTATTTTCTCATCTTACAGCGGAGGCATTTGAGGCACAGAGAGGTTGAGTCACTTGCCTAAGATCACACTGCTAAAAAAGTGGCAGAGCTCAGATTCAAACTCAGGTCATGCAAACCTAAGCAGCCTCCTGAAATGGCAGCCGCAGCTCTGGGCCCAAGGACGGTGCACTCTCTCAAGTGCAGGAGAGAAGGCTGGTGCATTGATCAACTGGCCAGGGACACGTGAATAGCCACACTGCCAGAGATGTCACCATTAATCGCGAAGAACAATGGTCTCCTGTGCTAATAATATATTTCAAGAGTGATAATAACGTTAAGTAGGAGGGAGACAAAGTGAAAGGATTTTGAGAATTGTCTAAAGATTCCTTTGCCACAAGCCAAACATCCCATTACAGGGAAGCCGGTTTATCTGTTATTCCTTTGAACTAAAAGGGGACCATGATTTGCACAATTTTCTTGCTTAACTATAACCACCCTGTGATCTCTCTTCTCTGAACTCTTGCTGTATTCACTCTTTACTAGACAATATTACATGTAATTAGACTTTGCTTTGTACTCTTACATAATTATTCCACATATGCCCAGCCTGTCTCTCCAAATGTTTTATAAGATACTCAATGACTAGGATCTATATTATATGCCTTCATTGGCCCTTCAGCACTAACTTAGGGTGGCAGGGACAAGACAGCAGATAATCAATATTGGTTGACTGCTTAAATGATCATCTTTAAGTTGAGTTCTCAGTTGCTTCTTCAGAAGCATTTATGCTTGTTCCCTATTGGTTGGCTAGAGGCATTTATGTTTTCTTTGTTTTGTTGCAGCTAAAACTGTAAATATTCAGATATAAAAACAGTATGCTGGTAAATCTTTAACAACCAGCATTCCAGGAAAAAAAAAACATTAAAAAGCATTTATTATAGTATAAATAATCTCACCGTGGCCTATTTCAAGTTACCAGCATGATGTCAATCAGCTTGCAAAATGCCTGAAGGTTTAACAATTGATTCTATTAAGCTGGTACAAGTGGCTCCAAAACACCAGTTTCTTCCCCTAAAATATAATTTTTGCTGGATGTGATGACTTTTGGTTCTCTTCCTCAACAAAGACTTTCTTAGTAAAAGAATTGTACCCAGGAATCTAAGACTTTTAGATTGTGTTATAATTTGAAATACAAATCTTAGCAATGCAGCAATTGTTTACCTCATCATTCCAGGGCCAAGTTATGGAAAAGGTTTTATGTTTAAACTAATAAAGAAAAAATTAAAATCTACTCTCTTCTTTCTTGTTTATTTTTTCTTATTTTTAAAAAAATTTTGTAGAGATGGGGTCTCACTATGTTGCCCGGGCTGATCTTGAACTCCTGGGCTCAAATGATCCTCCTCAGCCTCCCAAAGTGCGACCCACCATGCCAGGCCTAAAATTTACACTCTTAAGCCGAACAACCAAGCAACATTGCATTTCCTGCCTTTTTTCCTCTCACTTTCCTTCCTCTCCTCCTTCCTTCCTTCCTTCCCTCCTTACCCACTCGCTTCACATCCTTCCTCATTCATGCCATTTTCATTTTGCATGGTAGGTTTTGCCTTTAACTTATGGTAACATTGCTGAGGTAAGAAAGCACTTTGAAGGCTGGGCACGGTGGCTCATGCTTGTAATCCTAGCACTCTGGGAGGCCGAGGCAAGAGAATTGCTTGAGGTCAGGAGTTCAAGACCAGCCTCAGCAAGAGCAAGACCCCATCTCTCCTAAAAATAGAAAAATTAGCTGAGTGTGGTAGTATGTACCTGTAGTCCCAGCTACTCTGGAGGCTGAGGCAGGAGGCCAGCTTGGGCCCGGCGGTTTGATGTTGCTGTGAACTAGGCTGACACCACGGCACTCACTCTAGCCCGGGCAATAGAGTGAGACCCTGTCTCAAAAAAAAAGAAAAGAAAAGAAAACCCTTTGAGATCAGTGGTCTTGCCAACCTAATCACATGTGATAACCCCAGTAGAATTTAAAACAATGGTTGGATTGGTTTTTCTTCTAGCTAATCTTCCGAAAAGTTCTTATTCTTCCACTTAAGCTTCTCATTCAGGGTTCCTAACATGTCCTTCATGGGATATGTACCAGTGACATCCATTTTAGAGAGGAAAATATGACTCTCAGCACAGATCCAAGAGTGTGACAGGGGGCCAGGCGCAGTGGCTCACGCCTGTAATCCTAGCACTCTGGTAGGCCAAGGCGGGCGGATTGCTCGAGGTCAGGAGTTCAAAACCAGCCTGAGCAAGAGCGAGACCCCGTCTCTGCTATAAATAGAAAGAAATTAATTGGCCAACTAAGATACATATAGAAAAAATTAGCCAGGCATGGTGGTGCATGCCTGTAGTCCCAGCTACTTGGGAGGCTAAGGCAGGAGGATTGCTTGAGCCCAGGAGATTGAGGTTGCTGTGAGCTAGGCTGACGCCACGGCACTCACTCTAGCCTGGGCAACAGAGTGAGACTCTGTCTCAAAAAAAAAAAAAAAAAAAAAAGAGTGTGACAGGGTTCTAGGCTGGGAATGTCAGTTTCTCTGAATTATTAATATAAAGATTGCAATGGCCAGTGTTCTCCCCTCCCCCACTCGACCATCCCCTCCTCTTTATTAAACCTCTGGTTATGAGAATTTTTATTTGGTGTGTGAGTTGAGGGAGAGAGAGAGAAGGTTAAGGTCTACCCATATGTAGAAACCAGCTCCTTCACAACTTGTCTGACGGGGTTAGCCTGGGTGCAGATGGCAGCAGAAGGCAATCGCATGGATTCAAAACCATGCCCATTGCATCAAAAACCATCATTTATATTCTTTAAAAGAAACTATATGGCATTAGTGTTTTTTTAATAAAGGTAATAAAAATCATTTTTATTTCAAATATCAATGGGGCTTTTAATTAAATTTATTGTAGCAAACCCCACTTTTTACTGATTTTAATAGTTTTCAACTCTTAAGCAAACTTGCTGGCTCTTTCTTTCATTTTTTTTTTTTGCATATGCCTGGCTCTTCCTTCAACATGCCCGAGGGAAGCTCAGTTATGGCTACTTTCAACCCAGAGAGGCTGCATGAAAGCTTTCTTTGAACTGCTTGGAGCTCTCCGCTTGGTTTTGAACTGTGAGATTTCTTTTTCTCTCCAGGTAGACCATAAGCTCCTTATGTGCAGAGGCAAAGTATTTCGTTTTCCCCCTAGAGCCCTGTGGTTTGCCGAACACAGGTGTACGGAATCCCATAATTTCCAGAGCCGGAAGAGTCTTTGGTGAGATTCTCCAAACCAGGTAATGTTAGTTTGGCCCATGGAAACAGCCTTACTCCAGGCATCTGTGAATTCCCTGAAATTGTATAGAGTGCCCTGTGAGTGTGTGCGCGTGCGTATGTGCACTGCCCATCGGCGTTCCTGGGGAGAAATGTCCATCAGATTCTCAGAACTGTTAAACATGCGCCCTCTGCTCAAGGCCCCACAGCCCCACAGACAGCTCATCAGCAGACCTCTGGGCAATGAGGAAGTGCTACAGAGAGCAGAGGGGAGTCCCAGAAAGAGTAGATATTTACACAATAAATAATTGTATCTGCACAGGGATTGGTTATTGTGTACTCATTTATATTTGAAGTATATTTCACCTACCATAGATTCACCCCTGTAAATGTACAATTCATCAGTTTTTAATATATTCATAAAGTTGTGCAGCCATCGCCACCTTCTTACAAGGATTGCTTATGGAGAGGCTGTGCCAAGCACTGTTCTCAGTGCAGTGAATAAAGCAGTGGGAACAAGAGGGGTATCTCTGCCCTCTGGAAACTCACCTTCCACTGGGGTAGACAATAAATAGGTAATCAAATTAGTATATCCTGTTGTAGGGTAAACGGTGCCTCCTCAAAATCCATAGGTTTGAATTCCTAACTCCTAACACCCCCTAATATGCCCTTATTTGGAAATAGGGTCATTACAGATGTAATTAGTTAAGAAGAGGTCATACTTGAATGGGGTGGGCCCTAACCCCATATGACCTGGGTCTTTAGAACAAGGGGAAATTGGAACATGGGTACACACACTGGAAAGAGCCGTGTGCAGACAAAGGCAGAGATGGGGGGATTGCAGCAGAAGCCAAGGGTCACCGAAGATCGCCAGCCAGCAGCAGGAGCTAGGAAAAAGGTTAGAATGTATTCTTCCTCACGGCTGGTGGAGGAAACCAAGCCTTTCTTGGTTTTGATGTTTTGATCTTGGACTTTTTGTCACCCAGCTTGTGGTACTTGTTACAGCAGCCCTAGCAAACTAACACACCCTCAATCCCGTTTGGGACCTTCTCTACAATAGAAATGACAAGGGTGCCATGTGATGGATGACAAGGTGGCTGCTTTCTACTTTTTACATAGGATGGTCAGGGAAGGTGTGATATTACATATATAAATATTGATTTGCATCCATGAGTCCTAGCTCGTAACTCCAATAGTCCTCGTTACAGTCTTTTGTTATACTGTTGGGATGTTTTATGCAAACAAGATCTCTCTCTCTCTCTCTGATCTTCTCCTGCCCTCCTTTCACCTGCTCCTTTTTCTCCCCAAGGCAAGAATCCAATCTTACCCCATCTTTCTGTCTTGGAACTGGCTATAAAGAAACTCTCTGACCTACCTCCTCTGATCGTAGGTCATAAGACCCTCATTTCAGAAAAGGTCCTGCCCCATGCCCTGCAGGAAGGAATGCTGCTCAGAGAGGCCAAGGAGAAACTGAACCTACAGGCCTTGCTGGGTTTCCCCACTCAGCCTGTTAGATTAGCCCATACCCTTTTGTCTAATCACATTTCTACATGGTTGTCCACCCTTCGGTCATGCCTGTCCAGTGAAGTCTCCATAAGAAAACAGACAGCCGAACTCCTAGAGGCTTGCTGGCAGGTGAACGAGAACTCATCCATGTGCCAGGAGGCTGGTGCAGCCCAACTCCACAGGAAGGATAGTTTCTGCACTCAGGATACTTCCAGACCTCACCCTATGTGTCTCTTCATCTGGCACTTTATTCGTATCCTTTAAAATATCCTTTATAATAAACCAGTAAATGTAAGTAAGTGTTCCCCTGAGTTCTGTGAGCTGCTGCAATGAACTAATAAAACCTAAAGAGGGGGTCATGGAAACCCCAACTTGAAATCAGGGGGTCAGAAGTTCCAGAGGCAACTCTGGAACTTTGGACACCTGAACTGCAACTCAGGTGTCCAAAGTGGAGACAGTCTTGTCCAACTGAGCCCTCAAGCTGTGGGATCTGACACTATCTCCAGGTAGATAGCGTCAGAATGGAACCAAATTGGAGGACACTCAGCTGGTGTCTGCTACAAAACTGATTGCTTGCTTGCCACTGGGGAGAAACCCACACACATTTGGTCACTGAAGTCTTTTTTATTGATTGTCACTGTTGATTGTTTTCTGGCATAGGAAAATGAGAGGATATAACATCAAAAAAAAAAAAAATCCCAACAGAGGACACAGCAAATGCAAATGGTTTAAGGCAGGAATGAGATTAGCAGGTTAGAGGGACAGGATGATAAACGAGGTTGTGGCACAGGGGGTCACAGAAGAGGGTAGTTCCAGATGAGAATGAAAAGGTAGGCAGGGCTAGATCCATCCTGGCCTGAGAGGCCATGGTCATGGGTTTGGGTTTCTTTCTATATGCAGTGAAAATCCATTGAAGGATTTCCTGTACAGGATTGTCAAGATCAGATTTATTTCCAGAAAGGCAACTCTGGCTGTTGGGTGGAGACTAGAATAAGAGAGCAAGTTGCAAATCCAGTGGAGAGGCCATTGTAGGAGTCCAGAAGGGAGACGATGGCAGCGTAAACGTCAGAGGAGGCCAGAAATGGAGAAGGACAGACCACCCAGAAATAGGTTCTGAAAATAGATTTGAGAGGATTTGTTGATGGGGGTCACGCCAAAAGAATAAATGTGTCACTCAAATCCTGGGTTTGTACAACCCAGTGGATGGTGCTATCATTTACCTAGAAGGGCGGACAGAAGAAGGTACCAATTTCAGGGAGAAAATCGCTCATATAAAGTTTGAAGGGACTCTTACAAATACTGAAATATATTTGCTAACCGATTGGATATGTGTTTTTAAATATGCAATTACCCATTTGAAAGTGACTTAAACTTGGTTTTGCTGCAAGAAAATTTCTGAGATTTTGCAGCACCTCCTGAGGTGACAGGAGACACTCCAGAGTATTTTGGAAACAGGCTTGCAAGTCATACACTGTAGGGCACCTCATCTAAGAGGAGAGGGACACCCACAACCTGGAAGTGCCTCTGGAAGCTGCTGACCCTTAGGACCTCCTAGCACATGCCCCCACCCACACCCTCCCCAGTCTCTCTTACCTGTTCGCTGGTCACCAGGTGTAATCCACTGGGTGCTGGGCAGCGAGTGGAGTGTGAGAAGCGCAGTGCTGCATTTGTTCCCCCGGGCTGCTGTAACGAACTATCGCAGGGTGGCTTTAAACAACAGAAATTTAATCTCTCAGAGTTCTGGAGGCCAGAAGTCAGAAATCGAGGTGTCAGCAGAGCCCCCCTTGCTCTCAAAGGCTCTGGGGAAGATTCAGTTCCTCGCCTCTTTGAGCTGCTGGTGGCTCCGTGTGCTTTTTGGCTTGTGGTTGCATCACTCCGATCTCTGTGGCTGTCTTCACACAGACTTCTCTATGTGTCTCAAATCTCTGCCTTTCTCTTATAAAGACACTTGTCATGGGATTTAAGGTCCCCCTAGATAATCTATTAATAAGATGATCTTGTCTGGAGACCTTTCATTAATTACATCTGCAAAGAACCTTTTTCCAAATGAGGTATTGGATGGGCACATGCTTTGCATGGGAGTGGAAGGGGGGGACCCACTCAACCCATTGCAAGTGACGAGTGAGGTATCTGCTCCCTCTTCTCATGGGGCAGTAACGAAGACCTGAAGGGTGCATGTGAATTAGCAGAGTGAAGGATGACAGAGGGAAGGCATCCAGGCAGAGGAGCAGGCAGGTTTGATGACCTAGAAGAGGCAGCACAGAGCACCCAAGGATGCGCACGAGTTAGAGATGGTGCCAGGTGAGGTTGGGCCACGCCAGGTCGTTGAGAACCTCTCAGGCCCTGAGAAGATGTTTGGACTTGGAGACTGTGAGGCGCCACTAGAGGCTTCTCAACAAGGGAGGGTCATAACGAGAAGTGCATTTGAGAAGAGTGAGACGTGTGCTTTGCGGAGAATGGACGTGAGAGGGGAGAACTGGGAGTAGACAAGTGAATTAAGGTGCTTGCTGAGAGTGTAGGCAAAACACGGCGCTGGTGTGGGCCACACGGCTGGCGGAGGGACTGTCGAGTACAGTGGGTAGGTCACAGCCACCGAGTTGTACTGGACCTAGTCTCTCTCAACCTGAGAGGTAATTACCCACATTGGAAAAAGCAATATATAAAGACCACGCCTTATTATGGTCTGGTAAAACCATTTCAAAAGGGAGCCAGCCTTTATAAATTATTCCAAAAGGCTTGAAGAACGTTTTTCTTAGGAGGATAAATGAAAGTGTATACTGGTTGTTGCTGAACTCATCCTGAAAATATCCCTTCCTCTTCCATTCAGCTGTGCGCTCTTGTGGCCTTGAAGAGCAGCACTGGTATAATTTGGACGCTTTAATAGCCTCTGCACGGAATATGTGGATATGCGGTTGTTACAAGTATTTTCATTCTGATATTTTTATGGCCTGAGCTATTTTAGCCAGCCTCCCAGTGCCAGGAGGACTCAAGCAGACCCCAAGGCCCAGCGATCGTCTCTAGGACTCTGAATGGCCAGTAACTTGGAAGGTCTCGGGCAGCTGCCCCAGGACTCAGAAGTGTGAAGGGGCCTCCCGATGTGGAGGTGGAACAGCCTTCCTCTCTTTGGCAGTGCTGTTTGCAATCAATGTAAAACCAGAAGTGGGCGGAAAATCTGCCCAGTTGGAAAAAAACAACAAAAATGCAAACCAAGTATTTGGTATTTTCACCCAATTCCTTCTACTATGACACAAAACTTCTAACCCGCCCCCCCCCCCCCCCCCCCCCCCCCGTCAAGATCCAGCCTTCTCTGAGGCTGGAGCTGTCTTCAGGGTCAGACCTGGGTTTGGACTTGTCCCCATGTCATGGTTGGTCTGATCTGGCCCAGCAGCTTTCTTCAGGGACAAAGCCCAGGTCTTTAGGTTTCTGTAGCTCCTTCAGGGTCTCCAAGTCCTATGGACATCGACGTGTTCAGTAAATACTCACGGTCAGTTTCATCTTTGTTCAGGTGGGGACCTGGGGTAGGAGACCCCATGCCAAGGCACTCAGGGGCCAGTATCCACCTGGCTGCCGTTGCCGGTGGCTACGTGCAAACACAGGCTCTCTGTCGCTGATGGGGAAATAACCACAGACAGATTCTCAGTAATGCAACCGAGAGAACCGAGCAGATGACTGTAAGGACAGAAGTGAAAGTCTATTCCAGAACTGTGGTCGTCTGAGGAAACTCCCTGGGAGGCACCCTGCCAGGGATGGAAGACCAAAGTGCGTGATTCTGCTCACGTCCCCAGGAAGGCACTTAATCCCCAAAACACCAAGGTATCAGCATGCCTACCAGGACATACTGGTGGGTTTTAACAGGACCACAACTCCGAGCCTGGGGTTCTGCTGGTTCGTAACTGGTCCTCTGACCACGCTGTGGCTACCGGTTGTTGTCGCGGCTGCTGTCTGCACCAGGAGCCCAGCTCCCCGATGTGACCCTGGGCCTTCCCTTAGTTCTGTCCTCCCCGTGGTGTGCCCAGCCTGATCCCTGCACACAGCAAGCACCCAGCAACCACTCTCTGATTAACCCTCATCGCAGCAGGAAAACAAAGCCCTGGCTGGGTGCTCAGAGCCTGGAAGAGCACGCCTGGGGTGGGGGAGGACACGGAGCCAGTGGAGCCGGAGCCCTAACGAGAAACAGGCCTGGCTCGGCACTGATGAGAAGTTGATTGCCCTTCTCTCCAGAGCCGCCCGAGCACAGACACAGACCGGGGTGGAGGCCCCGGCTTCAGGGCGATCCAGCACCCGGCCCCCAACTTAAAAGGTAATGAGTGTATTTATAGCCACCTTGTCCCAAATAGGCTTCCAAACATTTTTCAAAGAAGGAAATGATGCCATTAAATAAAGTAAATTTAGAAAAAAAAAAAAATAATCAACTGGAAATAAGGGCAGGATTATCTAATGATGGGAATTCAGGTTTGGGGTCGGGGAGGGAAAGCCAGATTGAATACTTGTTGCATTACCAGCAGAGGGTCTGCCTGCCTGGTCAGCCTGCCAGCCACAGAATCTTACTGGGGGACGCAAGATTATCCAGGGATGAGGATGTTTGTGTTCTCTTACCCTCGGGCATGGGCTGTGACCAGGATCAGGGAAGAGCACTTGGAAAACATGGATGAGGACAAAAACACTTTATAAGCCAAGGAGAATATGTTGATACTGCCTGTTGTCACTGAAGATGAGATGGCTAAGCGCCAGGCACTGGGGTATAGGGACCGTAGTTCAAGTCCTTTTCTGCAGCTGACTAGCTGACATCATTATTCAACTTCTCTATGCTTGGGCTAGAAGAGGGCTGTGTCAAGCATTTGAAGTTCCCATCAATAAAAAACAAAAATGTATTCTTTGTATGGCAGGTGCTACCCTAGGCACATACACACCTGAGCCCCTTTAATGCTGTCCACAGGCCGGACGCAGTGGCTCACGTCTGTAATCCTAGCACTCTGGGAGGCCAAGGCAGGCGTATTGCTCGAGGTCAGGAGTTTGAAACCAGCCTGAGCAAGAGCGAGACCCCATCTCTACTATAAATAGAAAGAAATTAATTGGCCAACTAATATATATAGAAAAAATTAGCCGGGCATGGTGGCACATGCCTGTAGGTAGTCCCAGCTACTTGGGAGGCTGAGGCAGCAGGATTGCTTGAGCCCAGGAGTTTGAGGTTGCTGTGAGCTGGGCTGACGCCACGGCACTCACTCTAGCCTGGGCAACAAAGCGAGACTCTGTCTCAGAATAATAATAATAATAAATAATAATACTGTCAACAACCCTGTGAGGTAGATGAGTGCTGATAGCATCCTATTTTGCAGACAAAGAAATAGGTTAAATAACTCACTCAAGGTCACATTAGCTGGTGTTTGGCAGAGCCAGGGTTTAAGTCCAGGAGCTCTGCTTCAGAGCTTTTGCTCTGAGTCACTACCTTATACTGTGTACATGCTCAATAAATGATGGCTACTGCTGTGAAAGGCAGGCCTGCGCAATGTGTAGATGAGTTGTAATAATATTTAATTGACTACCTGGAGCATAGGAGTTTCTTTTCTTTTCTTTTTTTTTTTTTTTTGCCCTCCCACCTGGAGTTTATTTTCACCTGCAAAGATGTATGTGTGTATTTCGAACTTGGATAGATTCTGCCTATCCAAGTTCAAAAATCTGTCCCAATAGTCATTCTCACTAATACTGTTTGAGACCTCGGTTTCAGAGGCACTAAAATATATCTTACACTGTAATAAACTTTTTAATTCACCAAATATTTATTGAGCTCCTACAATGGGACAGGCATTGTTGTAGACACTGGGGATATATTAGTAAACAAAAGAGATAAAGTCCATGCCCTAACCAAGTTTATACATTGATGGGTTTAGGTTACTTTGTTGCAATATGGATCTTGGACTCTGGTCACAGTATGTGTAAGATCAAGTGAGAGGCAGGAGATAAAAGAATTTAGAACTGAAGGATTTAGATTGAACAACCATTCCCTGAGCTCTGAAGGGTCAGACCTCCCTTATGTCATTAGAGCCTCCAAGCACTTTGGAGAGGGCTGTTGCCCATCTCATCTTTAGCGATGAGAAACTAGCGGCTCAGAGTTAAGGTGTTGTTCCAGTTGGCCCACCCCATGCTAAGGTGCAGAGCCAGGAGCTGAGCTCCCCTGGCCTGAAGTCTAGTGTTTATTTCACTGCATTAGAGTGGTGAGATCACTATGAAGAAATTCATCTGGGGCCCAAACACACATTTTGGACCTTAATCCTATAGTATCTACTGATTGCATCATTGGGAACTCAGAATATGTTTGGTCTGGTTCTTATTTTTGTTTGTATATTTACTCATTATTTTATAACTGGGACAGATATTATTAATGTATTAATAGTCATAATTTTCCTCCTTCTCATAAATAGATCTTAAGGGGGAAGAATTCTAATTTTCCAGGCCCATTTCTAGACAATTATTTGTTAAGGGGAATCCTGTTAATGGACTTACAGAGAAAACTAAAGAGGCCAGAAAGGCTAACGTTATCTTCCAAATAACACCAGCACGGGTATAGAAGAAGGACAGCAAAACCCTTAGGCTAGATGTCTGGAGAGAATTTTCAGATTTGAAAAATGAGAGTATGAGAGAGCATTTTGGAAGAAACAGTACTAAAAAGAATACCTGGCACCCAGTAGTTTCTTAATAAATGTTTACTGATTGAATAGATGAATGTGTTTAACAGATCAATACGGTGACTATAGTTAATCTACTGCACATATCAAAATAGCTAGAAGGGAACAATTTGAATGGTCCTAGCGTAAAGAAAAGATAAATATTTAAGGTGATGGATATCCTAATCACTCTGATTTGATCTTTACATATTAGTAAAGGTATCAAATTATCACATGCACCTCAAAAATATGTACATCCAATGTGTATCAATAAAAAGAAAGAAAGAAAGAAAGAATAGATGAATGAGTGAGTGAATGAATGAATGAATTTAAAGGTGCCATCTCTATGGAAGCTTACTAAGAGTGGCAGAGATGAGGAGGAGCATTTGTAAGAGGCTTTGCAAGTACATAGAACGTATAATCCTTTGATGTTTCCACAAGAGACTGAGTAAAAACTATAATAGTTTAGTTAATTTGTGATGGTGGATGAGACTGGGACCACAGGGCTCACCGACTTTATGTGGGTTACGCATTGAAAGACAAACATGTGATGGCACAAAGAAAGGCACAGCGCTCAGAGAGGAATAAGACCACTCCCTGACACTAAGGAGGTCACGGACAAGCAAACAGATGGCAACATATGTCCCATCATGTCAAGGGCAATGATGGAAATATGAGTAGAATGTATGAATGTTCCAAAAAGGAAATTACCAGCGTTGCCAGAGGACCCAGGGAAAATCTGCACATAGGAGGTTACCTGTGAGAGTGGTTTTGAAAATTAAGTAATAGGAGTTTTCCAAGAAAAGAAGGAGAGGAAAAGCATTCCAAAAAGAGGAGGAACAGAGGCAGATTTCCTAATATGACGAGGCAGAGGCAGAGAAGAGTGAAGATTTATTGAGGCTGGAGTGAGGCCAAGAGAAGAGCCAGGGCTGGAAGATAGCTGGGCTGGCTGGTGAAGGACTTTGTGCTCCCTGCCAAGGACTTGGATTGGCCGTGGAGGAAGCAAAGTCAGCAGAGGACTTCAAAGAGGAAAGTGACAGAAAGAGAATCTTTTTTACGGAGATAGGAAGAGTGGCCGTCAGAGGACAGATTGAGGCCAGGAGAGATGCAGGCTGAGAAACTTTTTATCTCCCATAGGTTAGCCCAGTCCTTTACACAAAAAGGATCGTTAAAGTATTATTATGGGGCAATTGCCCAGTGAGAAGAGTGCCTGGCACTCACAATAAATGTTAAGGATTAATATTAGCATTTGTGTTGGTTAATAATCTTGAATTAATCTACATTCTTCTCTGACTCAGAGGAGATATCTTGGACACCAATTACCAACATTCCGTCTCCTCCCCGCTGCACTCCTATCCAAACCTGTGGATTCTATTGTATAAGAACAGAACATTCTTGATAACAGAATCCAAGTGACATATGCTTCTCTTGAAGCACAGTGTTAGCATGTAGTAATTGCTTAATATTAATACGTGCTTGCTCACACCTGTAATCCTAGCACTTTGGGAGGCTGAGGCAGGAGGGTTGCCTAAGATCAGAAGTTCAAGACCTGCCTGAGCAAGAGTGAGATCCTGTCTCTACAAAAAAAAAAAAAAAAATAGAAAAGCTGGCCACTGTGGTGGTGCACTCCTATAGTCTCATCTACTTGGGAGGCTGAGGCAGGAGGATCACTCAAGTCCAGGAGTTTTAGTTTGCAGTGAGCCATGATGATGCAACTGTACTGTAGTTGGGGCAACAGAGTGAGACCCTGTCTAAAAAAAAAAACCCATGCTTGCTAAATGTACACCAATCAGGGCAGTAAAAACACTTTTCAATAAATTGGCAATAAAAACAATTTTCCGGAAGCAATCACAGGATGTTGCAGTTAGAAGTCTCTCTGTATCTTCAACTAGACCCCCAACCTCAAAGAAGATCCTGTCCCATCTGGTCTAGCTCTGCTCACCCAGCCCCAAAGAAAGTCCTAGAAAAGTTACAGCTGGGACAAAGACTCTAATAAAGGAAAGATGTGGTGTATAAAAAACAGTGAGGAATTAACCAGTAAAGCATAGAGTTAAGTCTAAACAGTTGATGACAGTGGAGTTGTGAGGCTTCAAATATTAAGAAAAGATTTGTCCAATGGAAGATACATAATATAAAAGAAAACTTCAATATCCATCTGGAACCAAAATTTAAACAGAACCTGAGTTGGAGGTAGCCAATATGAAGGAAAAAAGAATTTATAAGTATCCATTGTGAAATATAGTTGCACATCTGATAAAAAAATAATTTTAAAAAAGTATGCATTGCTCTATGGTAAGAAATAGTGTGTGTTATATATACTGATTAAGTCTTTGGCAGAAAAAAATAAGTTAACACATTTGTTACAAAAACATCCAGGGCAATGAAAAGACATGGAGAAAATTGAATTGCATAGCTAAGTGAAATAAGCTGGTCTGGAAAGACTACGTACTGTGTGATTCCAACTACATGACTTTCTGGAAAAAGCAAACCTATGAAGACAGTGAAAACATGAGTGTTTGACCGGGAAGGGGAGAAGGATGAACAAGCAGAGCACAGGGGTCTTTTTCAGGCAATGAAGCTGTGCTGTAGGATACTGTAATCCTGGATACACAAAAGTATACATTTGTCAAAACCCACAGAATATACAACACAAAGCATGAACTCCCATGTAAGCCATGTTAGTTAATAATAATAATGTATCACCGTGTGTGGTGGCTCACGCCTGTAATCCTAGCACTCTGGGAGGCCGAGGTGGGCGGATCGTTTGAGCTCAGGAGTTTGAGACCAGCCTAAGCAAGAGTGAGACCCCGTCTCTACTATAAATAGAAAGAAATTAATTGGCCAACTAAAAATATATAGAAAAAATTAGCTGGGCATGGTGGCGCATGCCTGTAGTCCCAGCTACTCGGGAGGCTGAGGCAGAAGGATCGCTTGAGCCCAGGAGTTTGAGGTTGCTGTGAGCTAGGCTGATGCCATGGCACTCTAGCCCGGGCAACAGAGTGGGATTCTGTCTCAAAAATAACAATAATAATAATAATATAATAATAATAACGTATCAAGATTGATTCATCAATTGTAACAAACATACCACACCAATGCAAAATGTTAATAATAGAACACTTGGGGGAAATATATGGGAACTCTAGTTTCTGCTCAATTTTTCTGTAAATCTAAAATGACTGTGAAAAATAAAGTCTATTAATTTAAAAAATTCAGGACTGGGCCGGGCGCGGTGGCTCATATCTGTAATCCTAGCTCTCTGGGAGGCCGAGGCGGGTGGATTGCTTGAGGTCAGGAGTTCAAAACCAGCCTGAGCAAGAGCGAGACCCCATCTCTACTATAAATAGAAAGAAATTAATTGGCCAATTAATATATGTAGAAAAAATTAGCTGGGCATAGTGGCACATGCCTGTAGTCGCAGTTACTTGGGAGGCTGAGGCAGAAGGATTGCTTGAGCCCAGGAGTTTGAGGTTGCTGTGAGCTAGGCTGATGCCACGGCACTCACTCTAGCCTGGGCAACAAAGCGAGACTCTGTCTCAAAAAAAAAAAAAAAAAAATTCAGGACCAACACTAGTAAAATAAAGTAGGATATTTTCAACTGCCTTGCCACAAAATGGGGCAAAAAAAAAAAAAAAAGAATAAAAATATCTGGATCCATCCTGTGAAAATTGGGGCTAGGGAAGCAATTAGAAAAGCTAACCACCCAATGTGCACAGTTCTGAAATGGGGAAACCAAGGCTTAGAATGCCTAAGTGAAGATCACCTACCCAAGTTGGGTTACACGGAACCTAATCTCATTATTCCTAGGACCCTATAGACATATAATTCCCAAAATTGCCTTGAAAAACATGTTCACTTGTTTCTGTGTGTGGTTAACTCATTTATCTAGAATGTCAGAGGCACCGAGTTGTCTGGTTAATTTCATATTCTGTTTAAGTGAGGGTTTCCATGGATACCGTACATAGCCATCCAATTTTCTCAGAATGAGAATGCATGCAATAAAACTGGTTTAATGAGAAAACTAGGCTGAACATAATTTAGATCTATTTGATGATGAGTCCTTGGTAATGGGGGAAGGCACTTCAGGATCCAGCAGGCCCCCAGCGTGTCATTCCAAATGTCACTTCCCCTTGTTCAGAACTGCAGAGACACAGGGGCGGGGAGAGATGAAGGACTCCTCGTTGACCATAAGGTAAAGCCCTGGACGTGGCTCTCTTGCATGATTTGCAGATATTCACCTGGGTGCCAGTCGTTTGTCTCTGTCTCAAGAAAGGGAAGTAGAGAATGTTTGCACACCAACATTGGAAGAATAAAAAACCTTTCATCAGGGTCATCTGATGGCTGGATCCTGCATGATTGGCAGCCATGTAATTCGATTTGAATTCTTTCCTGTATCCTTTTTCATTGCAAAAGCTTGAGTAATTTCTTAACTAACAGAGTTCAGGACCTCAGACCTTCAGTCTGGTGGTTAAAGTGGACTCTGGAGTGAGCAAAACCGGCATCCCAGCTCTGCCTCGTCCTGGTTACGGCAACTTGGCTGGTTGCCCAACGTGTACACATAGTAGATGGAGAATGATGATGGCTACTTCATAGGGTAGTTGTGAGGAGTCAATAAGACAATGCAAATAATGAGCTGGGCACACCAGAAGGGACAATAAATATTAGTGATTATTATGATCATTATTAGTATTCTGCTAGTCCATGGAAAGGGCCCAAGGTAGGATTCTATATTGGGATCTAAGTGAGGTTGAATTAATAATAGCCTCCCCACTGAGTTGCATTTTGCACAGTCTGAATGTACTCATATTTTCTCTTTCATTTGGAGTTGCGGCTGTGTCAGAACATCTGGGACAGCAGGCCCAGGGTCCATGACCATATGTCCACCTCTTTGGGAGATCTCCCTCCCAGAGTCTGCAGCTTGTGATGTGGAAATGCATCGGCAAAGAGCAGCCTCTGCTTTAGTCACAGAGCAGCTCAGAGCTGCTGACACATGTCAGACGTCAGCAAATTCGCTCCACATCTCCCACCGCCCAGTCCTTCTTGGGCGGGGTTTATGCTCCTCACTCCCAAGTGTCTGTGAGAGTGCTCCCTGCCATCCCTGGTTTCTGTGCTTCCTCAACTGCTGCTTGTGTCCAGGCCTCATGGGCAGTCCCTGCCCTGTGTCAGCCCCACTGTGATGAGCCGGCCGTTGGGCCAGGGCCCCTGGGGGACAGTGCAGGGCTTCCCAGTTGCTGCAAGTTGCTGGGAACACATTGCAACACCCTCCCCTGGACCATTTCACCTTTTAGCTGGAAGGGAGGGGTCTGGACATCGTCTCACAGGTAAGCTTGTGAAAGCGAATCTGCCACAGACCGTTGCTTACTGGAGCGTATTTGCTTTGCAGAGGCAATCTGGTTGTAATTTCAGCAGCAGACTCCCGGTTTAGGTACTTAATCCATCGCCCCTCATTTTGCCATTTTCTCCAGTTGCTGTTTTGCAGACTGTCTCTTTCTGTTTGGCTTATTCCTTTTAAAATATACACCCAAACATGCAATTACACACACACACACACGCACACTCACACACACACATAGACACACAAAGCACGTACCCAGTGTAAGAATGTTGGCGAGCTGCATATCTAGACTTCATCGCTACAGGTATTTGTCATAAACACAGTAGTGAGGTTTTGTCCTGATAGCCATGATTTACACCGCTTTCAGTTCTCCCTCCAGCGTGGACTTTGTTCTACATTTCTCAAGGTTCCTGACTCAAGCCTGGGTTTTCTGATTCGCATCTTGTTTTCAAGTCTCTATAATCCTCCTTTTTCAAAAAGCAAGAGAAGAAAAATACCCACGAACACAACATGTTACTAATTGATAAACTTCTAGGTAAAACTCAAATTTTAAAATGGAACTGGACAAAATACAAGGAACCATCCCCATAGGGGACAATCTGGAGCTAGGAGCAGAGGCCACACGTGATAGGTCCCTCTTGCTGGGTCTCTGAACAGTCTGACAGGACAGACGTGGAGCAACTGCTCGCCTTTCATTCACACAGAGCGTGGCCCTGCAGTTCGTAGTGAAGAAACGCTCTGTTACCTTTATATTTCCAATACTGCATCTGAATGGCTCCTTGTTTTTGGCCCTGACTTTTTTTCCCACCTCCATTAACTCAGCTCCACAGGGGGAATCCACACTTAATAAAACAACTGTCGGTGATGGTGCAAGTCACCTTAGAGCTCTTCTGGGCTTTGTTTTTCTAATATGTACCCATGACTATAGCTGAGCAAATCAGCCTATACCCGTGAGCTCCCGCAGGAGAAATTAAAACAAGTTAGGCAGCAGGATAGAGAATCAGGCAGGAAGCCTGAAAGGAATTTAATAAACCCCATGCCTCTCTTCTTTTTCCTTTTGGGTAGATTGTCCTGAATGCGGTGGAAAGTCGTATGGGTGTCTGTGGTGGGCCAGTCGCTCCTCGGTTGACTTGGGAGGCAGTGACCAACTGGAGGTCCCTGAGGGAAATGGGAGGAGCCCGCTGGGGTGGGTCGTTGCTTTTGACCTCTAGTGCTAAACTCTGGTACAATCCAGAAATGGTTGAAGATTTCCGCAGCTGGCCGTGCCTTTCAGCTGTTCTTTCTTCTTTCTGGGACTCCAGCGCCATTTGGTCCACACTGCTCCTGACTTGGCTATTTGAAGACAGGACACCCTTCCCCTGCGATCCTCCTGTCCAGAAGTCCTTACCCACCTCGCTTTTCCATTCTTGCTCCACTGCGTCAAAACTTTCCCCTCACTGAGAGGCAGAACACAGTAATATTGAAGGGCATAGGCTTAGGGTAACTAGACCTGGGTTCAAATCCCACCTCTGCCTGTTACTATGTGTCCTCTATGCCTCAGTCTCCCCTCATCTATAAAGAGTGGATTAATAATGTGCCAATACTAGGCCAGGCGCGATGGCTCATGCCTGTAATCCTAACACTCTGGGTGGCCGAGGTAAGCAGATCATTTGAGCTCGGGAGTTTGAGACCAGCCCCAGCAAGAAAGAGACCCCGTCTCTACTAAAAAAAAAAAAAATAGAAAGAAATTAATTGGCCAGCCCGTGCGCAGTGGCTCACGCCTATAATCCTAGCACTCTGGGAGGGTGAGGCGGGAGGACTGCTCGAGGTCACGAGTTCAAAACCAGCCTGAGTAAGAGCAAGACCCGGTCTCTGCTATAAATAGAAAGAAATTAATTGGCCAACTAATTTATATAGAAAAAATTAGCCGGGCATGGTGGCGCATGCCTGTAGTCCCAGCTACTCGGGAGGCTGAGGCAGTAGGATCGCTTGAGCCCAGGAGTTTGAGGTTGCTGTGAGCTAGGCTGACACCATGGCACTCTAGCCCAGGTGACAGAGTGAGACTCTGTCTCAATAAATAAATAAATAAATAATGTTCCAGTACTGTATGGACACTATTATAAGGTAATAATAGTAGGATGAAAGGGCAATAAGATTAAAGGAGATAATAAATGAAAAGCACTGAGCTAGGTTTAGAACCCAGATAGTCTAACTGTAGAGACCACGTATTTGATAACTGTGCTATACTACACTGTTGGTAAACATGGATAAAAATGGATTTAAAAAGTCATCACAGGCCGGGCGCGGTGGCTCACGCCTGTAATCCTAGCACTCTGGGAGGCCAAGGCGGGCGGATTGCTCAAGGTCAGGAGTTCAAAACCAGCCTGAGTGAGACCCCGTCTCTACTATAAAAATAGAAAGAAATTAATTGGCCAACTAATATATATATATAAAAAAAAAAAAATTAGCCAGGCATGGTGGCACATGCCTGTAGTCCCAGCTACTCGGGAGACTGAGCCAGCAGGATTGCTTGAGCCCAGGAGTTTGAGGTTGCTGTGAGATAGGCTGACGTCATGGCACTCACTCTAGCCTGGACAACAAAGCAAGACTCTGTCTCAAAAAAAAAAAAAAGTCATCACAGGCCAGGCACAGTGGCTCACGCCTGTAATCCTAGCACTCTAGGAGGCTGAGGTGGGAGGATAGCTTGAACTCAGGAGTTCGAGACCAACCTGAACAAGAGCAAGACCCCGTTTCTACTAAAAATAGAAAAATTACCTGTAGTCCCAGGTACTCAGGAGGCTGAGGCAGGAGCATAACTTGAGCCCAGGAGTTTGAGGTTGTTGTGAGCTAGGCTCACGCCACGGCACTCCACTCAGGGCAATGGAGTGAGGATCTGTATCAAAAAAAAAAAAAAAAAGTCATCATGACAAGTTTCTAGCAGCACCACTAACAATAGCCAAAAATTGGAAACAACCAGGTTGACTGAGTTTCCTGCATTACTAGGTACCATAATTCAGGTAAACTTAGGATTTTATAATAATTACACACTCAAACAAATGTGCCAATAATAATAATAACAATAATAACATCTAACATTTATGCAGTAGATACTATATGCTAGACATTGTTCTAAGTGCTTTGTATATATTAAGTGCTTTAATCCTCACAATACCCCTATGAGTTAGATCCTATTTTTATCTTCATTTTATAGATGAGGGAAGAGGCACAAGGAGGTTGGTAACATGTTTATGGGCACATAGCAAACACGTGGCAGAGCCAGCGTTTGACCCTGAAAGACGCATTCCAGTGAGCCCTCTTCTGACTGCCAGCCTCCTCTGCCCATACTTAATTGATCCAGTATTTACATTTTTTCTTTCATTAAATGCTCTTTTTTTCTGATGTAACCAGTGGCATAGTTTTATCTCCTTATAAATAAGTTCAGTTTATTTCTCTTCTATTTTTTTCTTCAAATAACCATTAGCTTTCTGCCCTTTCCTAGCAACAAAACGGCCCACAAAATATATTCACAGCAAAAAGAAAGATGACAAGCGTAGCTTTCGAATTCTGGCACATTGTAATGAAGTGATGAAATGTCTCCACTGGTATATTTTGACACTTTATGAGCAAAGTACTCCACTTGACTACAGTTTTTATCACCTCACCCAAAGATAGTGGCAGGAATATAGCCCTCCCCCCTTCAGGCTCTCTGACAATACCCAACGGGGAAACGCATAAGCAGGCTCTATAAACATCAGCAAAAGTGATGAATTTCCAACATAAAAATGCGTAGGTAGAAGAAACAGCCATTTCTATGACATGACCTGTTTACAAAGTCCATTTATTGATTGAAGGGACAACTTTGATATTTTAAATGTCTTATACCCCAAAGAGCCACAAAACCATAGGAAAAACCCTGGAACCTCATGGAGCTGACAGGTTGATTATTTTAAATGGAATTAAACAATTGATTTAATCAAGCAATTAGTTTAAACTGCTATTTTCATTTAACAGAGCAGTTTTTTGACTGACATTAACAGTCACTTCAGCCCAGTTGTAAATCAGGACAAGTGATCCAAAAGGATTTGCTTTGTACTGGATCCAGTTAGTTTTAAAATTGATGTTTTATCAGTTATGATTTCCCTCCCATCTGAATGCACTTGACAATCTCAGGGGAACAATTTATAACAAAAATAATGTATCTCTTCCCTATAATAACAATACTAACCATTTATGGTCTGGGCACGGTGGCTCATGCCAGAAATCCTAGCACTCTGGGAGGCCAAGGTGGGAAGATAGCTTGAGGTCAGGAGTTCAAGACTAGCCTCAGCAAGAGCAAGACCTCATCTCTTCTAAAATAAAAATAGGAAAAATTAGTCGGGCAACTAAAAATAGAAAAATTAGCCAGGAGTAGTGGTGTGCACCTATAGTCCCAGCTACTTGGGAAGCTGAGGCAGAAGGATTGCTTGAGCCCAGGAATTTGAGATTGCTGTGAGCTAGGCTGATGCCATGGCACTCTAACCCAGGCCACAGAACAGGACTGTCTCAAAAAAAAGAAAATAATTCGTTTATTGAGCACTTACTATGTGCCATACAACCATCATTAAAGAAATATCTTAGGCCGGGCGCGGTGGCTCACACCTGTAATCCTAGCACTCTGGGAGGCCAAGACAGGTGGATTACTCGAGGTCAGGAGTTCGAAACCAGCCTGAGCAAGAGCGAGACCCTGTCTCTACTATAACTAGAAAGAAATTAATTGGCCAACTAATATATAGAGAAAAATTTAGCCGGGCATGGTGACACATGCCTGTAGTCCCAGCTACTCGGGAGGCTGAGGCAGCAGGATTGCTTGAGCCCAGGAGTTTGAGGTTGCTCTGAGCTAGGCTGATGCCACGGCACTCACTCTAGCTTGGGCAACAAAGTGAGACTCTGTCTCAAAAAAAATAATAATAATAAAAGAAAAAAAGAAATATCTCAGAGTGACAGTCAAGTATGTGGTCTCTGCAGCCAGTTCCACCACTGTATGCCTGTGAGCAAATGGCGTGGGTCTCTTTGCGCTTACTTCCTTCATTTGTAAACCATGCTACCTATGTCATAGGATTGTTGTTAAAATTAAGTAAATTCATACATGTAAAGGGTTAAAATGAGTGCCTGAAACCTTATGTAATTTGGCTATTGTTATTTATGTTCCTAAACATTATCTAAATTTTGTATTATTATCCCTATATTACAGTTAAAGGAAATAAAGTTTGGAAAGGTAAATAGTTTGACTAAGTTCTCACATGCAGAGAGAACAGCTGCTTTTCCTTCTCCAGATGTTCAAGTAGTATTGTATGATTGTAAAAAGAATAAAGACAGTTCCTTTATTCTCTATCTGACATCCTGAAATGATTAAGATTCCAGATAGTTGGTACTTGATGGACTTTTATTTCCCCAGATTGTGAATAAATCATCCATGAATACATTCGTCAAGAAAATGTGTGGGGACATAAATTAAAATACTGGGGAAAAAACTATGACTGTTTATATTCATGTTATCCTAATATACATTCTTGAGGCACTTATATGACCTAAGGTGTCAACCTCGCAGTCTATACTGTTTCACATTTGGCTGTCGTATTAGCTAAGAAACATCTGATCTGTTTTTTACAACAGTTTCTCTTCCCCGTTTGGACCTGAATTCAGTGATCCTTCAGAGAATTATGCTCCTGATTCCCCCATCCCCTCAGTTTCATTAAGATGTGGCCTTGTGGCCATTTCATACGTGTGGTGTAAGCTCATTACTCAGCTGCTGATACGTTCTTGTCACTTTGATTTTCTGTTCAGTTTTCTCCAGTGCCG
>VSMD01016032.1:0-31996 GCA_008750895.1 Mirza zaza
GTGTGTGTGTGTGTGTGTGTGTGTGTGTGTGTGTGTGTGGAGGAGGACTCTGTGTTTATTGTGCTTCCCACGGGATTTTTACACACTCCAAATTGGAGAAAAATTGAAATGGGAGAGTGTCTTGGTGTAACGGTGCCTGGTCTTGACCTCAACTGGTATCCCTTGAGCGCTCACTTGTTACATTTCATCCACACTACAGCCTTATGATAGACATGTATTTTTTTTTCCAACCTTTACAGATGAATACATGCGGTACAGCAAGGCTAAGCAGCAGTAGAAATCGGAGTTGCAATTCAAAGTCAGGCAGGCTGGCTTGTGATCACTCCCACCCAGCTGAGGATTAAACGAAAAACAATTTCGGGAACATAATGAATTAATAAGTCTTTGAATTTTTAAAAGATTCCCTAATGTACTTTTCTTTGTGTTTGTCCCAGGCTCTGATTACAAAATACTACAGATTGATCACTTTATTTTATCAACATAGGAATCCCATATGGAAACATTTGTAAAATTCTGGGGCATCAGCAATGTGTTGACTGAATCACGTTCCTCTATAGCCGGGACTTAGCCGTTTAACTAAGAAAACAAGGAAGAAGAAGAAAAAGAAGCAAAATGTGACTTTTGAAGACACTTGGTTTGAACTGAAAATGAACCCCTACTAAAATCAGGCTCTAGAAATCGATTTCTGCATGGGGAGAGAAAAAGACACTTTTGCATTTGTATTGTCTTACAGAAAAAAAAATTGTGTTATGTAAGATTGATTTGAAAATAAGCACATCATTTTTTTTAATGTGCTGTTGCCCGTGGGCCTATGCCAGAGAAATCCGGGGAAATTCATGGCCTCGCTCATTTGCTGAAGACCTTTCAAAGTCCTACTGCATGGCAGGCCTCTTTGAAAACAGTTCAGATGTTGCAGAAAATTGACATGATCAACTCCGCAAGCAACACTTGCAGGATATAAAAATATGCTCCATTATTTTCATAGTCAGACCAGGGAAAACTTAAGTAATGATGTGAAACCAAAACCCTTTTTGAATGCCGGTGAGCTCAGGATAGAAGGGGATGATTAAATCAGGGATATGATCTTTGTATTAGTCAGAGTTCTCCAGAAACAGAATCAATAGGACCTAAACAGATATAGAAGAGGAGATTTACTGCGGGAATTGGCTCACGTGACTACAGAGGCCAAGAGGTCTGCCAGCAGGGTGGAGACGCAGGAGACCCCGTGCTGTGGTTCAGACGGAGGCCAAAGGCCTGAGCACCTGCTTGTTTACTCAGTCTACCCATTCAAGTGCTAATCTCTTCCAGAAACCCCCTCACAGACACACCCAGGAATACGGTTTCACCAGCTATCTGGGCAGCCTTTAGCCCAGTCAAGTTGACACACGCAATTAATCGTCACAGTCATGTCCTCAAGTTAGTACAATAAATAGTCTGGAAACTGAGGACATTAGGGACAGAGCCGCCAGCACGGCCTGGGAAGGGGATTTGTGTCGTCCGTGGCATGCCAGGAAGGAGAGGAAAAGTATCCTGGAGCAGTCAGTGCTGGAGATGATGCTTGGAAAGAAGAGCAGGTGCTCCCCAGGTGGGTCAGAGACAACCACGTCCTGGCCTCAGGAAGCCACGGCAGCACGATGCATTGAGACAGCGCCTTTGGTTTGTCTGAAGCCGAGGGTGGAGGAGGAGGAGAATGGGGCGCTCTGTTGCAGGCACTCTGGAGGGCTGATATGACGAGCCGAGGAATCTGAACTTTGTCCGCCAGGAGCCACTGAAGGCATGAAGAGGTTGACAGATCTGCAGATCTCGGTGCAGTTCTGCCCTCACCAAGGGTTCAGCTCCAACACCAGCCACAAGCACAGCTGATCAGTCACCTGACCAGTGAATAAGATAGAGGCTGAAGCAGTGGGAAGGTAGTAATGGTCAGTGTCGCCGCAGAGTGGAGTCACGTTCTTAGCTTCGTTGTGAAGCTGACCACGTCTACCCTGTTCCAGTTTTTTTCCTTGAGCACTGGCTAAGTTTTTAGTAGTATATTTCAAACTTATGTGTTGCATACGTTTCTCCTTGGAGGGAGAATTTCTCAAAAACTCCCTTGCTAAAGTAAAATGAGTTTTTCTTATAATGTCCTTTATATAGTAGCCAATTTAAGATTTTATATATATATATATATATATATATACCCTTTTTGATTATAACTGTTATTGGACTATATAAATTTGACATACTAATACAAGAAAGCCATAAAACCAGGGATTCAAATCAACAAACTTAACCAAAAGTGCTGTTTCGCTGACATAACAGTGCCAAAGTAGAAGTAACGTGTCTTGAGGGTACACTTGTGGCTCAAGTCATTCTCTTGATTTTGCTGGATGCTCTCCACCATGGTCATTGTCAAATTCACCAAGCAGGTGTAAGTTTATCATGACATATGTAAGGCACAGGTGGATCTAGCTTTACAAATTAAGCTGATACAACTTAGGGGCCTACGTAAGGAAATGGATACGACATTTTGCACGTAAATCTGTTGGCGCCCCCCCAGGGGCCTGGAGGAAGCCGTTTCCACTGGCGGGCCCCGGAGCTCAGGCTCCACTGGGGTCGAGACAAGTCCATCTTTGTGTAAAGCGCCTAGCGTCACGCCTGGCATAGAGCAAGCGCTCGATAAATGTTAGTGTCTGTTGATTTTCCCTTGAAATGAAGCAAAACCTTTGCTGCAGTGACATCCGAGGGTCTTGAGTCTGCCCACTGCCCTCTCCTGCTAAGAAAGCCCCTACCTGCTAGGTAGCTTTGTCAGCCAGAGTTCTTAAGGTCTCACACGTGCAGAAATGGTTTAACCATTCTCGGAGAAATGACCCAATACGTCAAAGTAGTCAATACAACCTAAAAACCCATCAATGCTCCCCAGAAATAGCAAGGTCCCCCCAGTCCCAAAGATTGCTCTGGCTCTCCTCGTGGACAACATCCATCTTAGACAGCGCACCCTGATGTCTTCCTCTGTTTCCTCTCGGAGGCCACAACCTTGATTCCCATCAGAAATCTGCAGATGGGATTGTTTTAAGAGCTGTAAGCAAGGAGGTGTCAGGACTTGGTGTCCCTGTTGGCATCACTTGTGACGGGCATGTGTCTTAGACACGTTGTCCTAGGCATCTATTTTAAGTTTAATGCTACTGCTCTGGCGATGAGTCGAATGTGGATTTGCACTTTTTCTGGAATTACCGAATGCCGTCAGTAAGCAGCCAATAGAAGCTGAGGCATAACGCCTCTCTTGCATCATTCCTGATTAAAAATGGAATTGAATATTTAAATAAAAAAACAGATTGACATACCTCTTAAGCAACACCTGAAAGACCTACAGGACTCCCCAATAATAAGTTATGCAAATATGGACTTCACAGTTAATATTCTAGAGACACGAATGGACTCTTATCTCCTCTTGCCCAGCCATTGTCTTCAACAAACAAGGCAGGGAGCTGCTACCCGGGGGTGGGGGGNGGGGGGGGGGGGGGGGGGGGGGGGGGGGGGGGGGGGGGGGGGGGGGGGGGGGGGGGGGGGGGGGGGGGGGGGGGGGGGGGGGGGGGGGTGGTGGCTATTAGGAGCAGAGGAGAAAAAGATGCTTTTGTTTAGATTTTACCCAAAGAAATGTCCTTCAGTGCCAACTATACAAATTTACAGAACAGGGACTTTTTTTTTTCCCCCAAGGCATTTTCTTTCTTTTAAGTGCTATATTTATATAGAGGAATATGCAAGAGAAGAAAAATCTCTGACCTGGGTGTTCAGTGCTGGGGGTTTAGAATGCTGAGGTCCGGTCTGCACCAGGAAGGACCCCCAGAACACAGAAGCAGAGAGGGAGACGTGGGCCCCTGCACAGGGAAGGGAGAAGCTCAGTGCCCGGGGAGCCATCTGTGCAGAAAGCCCTAGAACAGAGACAGGGCCCTAAGTGTTCATCACACTGGGAAATAATGACAGAAATGAGTTGGTAGGAGAGAAGGCAGGGAAAGCAGGTTCTAAAGAAATGAAGACTGAACAAGACGCAAATAGATAAAACGGCGGGGATGGATGGATTGGAGGGAATCAATTATAAACATGACTTTTCCCAAAGGTTTTCTCTTGGGATCACAGCAAAAATGAAAGAGTTCAGACCTGGGTAATTTTAATAATTGCTTCAGCTACAAACTGGGTGCTATGGCAACAAGAAGAACAGGAATGCCCTCTAAAATAAATTCTCATGCCAGAGCCCTGACATACCTTTTTCTTTTGAGGTACTATGGGTATTTGGGGAGTACAATTGTTTGCTTGTTTGTTTATTTGTTTTTGGACAGACATTAGAGGAGAAAAAGGAATGCTGACAGGATTTAATTTGCTAGATCTGGGCAGATTATTGCATTTTAATTTTTTTTTTCTTTGCAATTATTTAAAGATAAAAAAAATATCAAAGAGATTCCACACTGCTTCCCACTGCCACTCTGAAAGATTAAATCATGTTTCTCAGAAATGAATACATTCAATTTTACCCTGGGAAGAAAAAAAAAAATTCTGCATTTTGCCTGAATGATAAAACAATTTTATACAATCCCTAGATGTTTAATATTGAATAAATATTTAAAGAAATCATGTTTCTCTATTGCATATGTAAGCATATATAAAAAATTTATACCCTGGTCTGTTTATGTCCAACATAATCTACCCAATAAATGCGATTTATGGGGGGCAGGGAGTTATCTACCTGGGTGTGAACTCCATTATGTTTGGAAAGGTGGCTGGCCTGGTCACAGACTCCTGATAATGAACTGCATAAAACTAGGATTAACTCATTGTTCACTGCTTTATCTCTAACTAGACAGACTGCAGAAGCATTTACATTTCAAAACAGGGATTTACTCAAAATATTCAGATAAGCCTGAGAACACCTGCTTTTTTAGCCTTTGCAAATAATATCTGTGCATTTTTCCTGGAAGACAGTCCTGACCTATGTTATCACAGAGTAAATAATGTGTGTGTCTGAAGAGGTGTAAGAGCAGAATGTGGGTGGGGGGCGGGGCGCAGATGGGATGTTGGGGGACAAGAAGGATGGGACATTGCAGAGAATTAAAGGGGTCATGGAGCTGTTACCGATTAGAACATTAGAGTTTGGGTTCTCTTTAGGCCACAGTTGTACCAGCTGGTTTAATTCTGGTAACACGTTTACAAAGGCTGTGTGGTGTCATGAAGGAGGTGACAGGGAAGGTGAGGCTATTGGCATGGTGCTCAGCAGGGCACATTCCTGACACTTGTCTCGGGGCCACCTGGCAGGTGAGGCAGGGCTGCGTGAGTAGTGATGTGGTTCCCTGCCCGTGCTCCCACCCTGACCCCCTGTCCTCTCTGGTCTCCCTCTCCCAGCCTCACGCTGTCGGGAGCTTCCGTTGGAATCTCAGCTTGAATCTGGCTCTCTGTGTGGCCTGACTCTCCAGGGTCTCAGTTTTCTCATCTGCACACTGGGTTGGCGACACTCCCTTCACAGGTGCTGTGAATATGACACGAGCTGCTGTTCTCGAAAGCTTGGGGTGTGGGGACGGACTCAGGGCAGCTGCCTTGTCCCCCAAGGCGGATTCTACCGGGCGGCTCGTCTGTGGTCTTGGTGGGCGCCGATGGAATGGAGCCCTGGGGTGGTCGTCGTTTCAGGACAGGTGTGGATGGTCCAGGCACAGACTGCAGGGCCATGTGGCTGGCAGGAGCAGGACAGCCTGACACGGAGGACAGAGCAGGAGCTGCGGGAGCCCGTGCCAGGCAGAGGGAGGACGAGTCAATGAGCACAGTCACTGGGGACCTCATGCTGTTTCTTATCAAGAAATAATCAAGCTGATGCCATCTCGCTCTCAAGGAAACTCCCCTGCTGGAAGCCCGTGGGGAGCTTCTTAAATTAACCTGCTCGGACTCAGCGTCAGGGCAAGTGTCTTCTGGGTCAGCTTTACTGAGGAGCCCACTCACGGGGGGTGTCCGGAGAACACGCGTCCGGACTCCCCGGGGGTGCTGGGTGGGTGGCACCCCAGGGCGCCAGGGCCCCTTGGCGTCTGGAGCCCGCAAACCACCCTTGGCTATGCCCTTCACGTTTAAATGCTGGTGTCACCTGCTCCAAACCAACTTCCAGGCCACCCTTGCAGGGACCGGGAGAGGGAGTGTCATTTGCTAAGGAGGACAGGGGCCCAGGAGAGCGAGGACTCAGTTTCCCTGAGTGAGTGCAGCCGGGGCTAGGCCCTGTGGACGCACCTCATTTGAGTCAGCCCCACTCTCTGACCCAGGCCTGCAGCCAAACTGGAGACCAGAGAGAGGTTACAAGGGGATTCGCACGCCCAGGAAAGGGGGTGCCCCCAGCAGTGAGAGGTCACCTGGCTGACACTCAGGGTCCCTGCCGGGGTCTGCTCTGCTCTGGGGTCTTTTGGGCATCCGGGGCCTTAGCGTGCGATGGCTCCTCAGACCCTGTAAATGTGAGTCCCTGCGACATTCGCTGTGGCGTAAGTGAGACGGCGCACACGAGCTCAGGCGCACGTTTCCGCCATGGGCACGTGTAGGCGGCAGGGTGCCGGGCTCCTTGGGGGACAGACGGCGCGATGAGCAAGTCTGAGGACTGTTCTTGAAGTGACTCACACTCTCCAGGAAGGGCCGAGACAGATTCCGAAATCAGTACGTTTTGAACATTTATCTCGAATAGTAAACCTTGCCCAGCCTGTCCCTCAAGACAGCTGGCCAACCAGGTGTCACAGGAAGGGTGTGATGGGATCCAAAGCAAGGTGCCCCCCCCCCCGGTTGGGGGGCAAATCCAGGCCAGACCACCAAGAGGAGGGCTTGAGAAGCGTCCTGGAGGCTGCGTGAGACTTTCGACAAGCAAACGTGAATGGTGGGAGAATTTTCTAAGGAGGCAAAACATGAGCAAATGAAGGGCAGCCGGAAATGTTCCAAAAGCAGAGGCCTTGAAAATCGAATGCACCTTTTTAAAATTCATTTATTTATTTTTTGGTTTTAATCACAAGTATTTATTCTTTTATTTATTTTTTTCTTTTGTTTGAGACAGAGTCTTGCTTTGTTGCCCAGGCTAGAGTGAGTGCCATGGCGTCAGCCTAGCTCACAGCAACCTCAAACTCCTGGGCTCGAGCAATCCTCCTGCCTCAGCCTCCCTAGTAGCTGGGACTACAGGCATGCGCCACTATGCCCGGCTAATTTTTTCTATATATATATATTAGTTGGTCAATTAATTTTTTTCTATTTATAGTAGAGACGGGGTCTCGCTCTTGCTCAGGCTGGTTTCGAACTCCAGACCTCGAGCAATCCTCCCGCCTCAGCCTCCCAGAGTGCTAGGATGACAGGCATGAGCCACCTCGCCCGGCCCACAAGTATTTATTGACGGATCGAAGATACAATGTTAATGGAACCAAAAGGCATAACTGTGGATTAAAACGATTGGCAGTTCGGCCAAAGGGCGCAGAGCCTTAATCTTAGGGACTTTACATATGCAAATTGAGGAGCCCCTGAAGTGCCTCTCTAACAGATCAGAGCCAGAAAATTGGTCCCTTTTATACAACTGTTATGTTCCATCACTTGATCACAAAGCCAGACTAACTCTTCGTAGAGAATTCCTCATTCATTTACACTCGAGCCGTCTAGCCCGGCCACTGCACTCTTCCCTACTCTTCTCCATCCCTTTGCAGTGGTGTTTCTTGCAGTCCCCTTCCTGAAGAATTGCGTTCGCATCCTTAGCAAGGAAGCATGCGGTGAGTCAGAGGGCATCAGCCAAGGCAGGTATCGGATGAACAGACTCCCACAGACGTGCACTGGGCCGGCAGCAGCTTGATGCCCTGAAGTTCAAACTGAGCTGACTTTGGCAGAGAAGGTGCCGTGGCTGCCCACAGACCTGTAACGGCATCAGAGGTTGTGTCAGCCCTGCTAGACCCCCTGTTTGTAGGGGATTCGTAGTCGGTGGTCTACGTGGGGTGCTAGGAAGCTGAGGTAACCAGACAGCTAATGATGCAACACACTTGATGCTCTACAAGTGCATCGAGTGCTGACCGTGACTTCCAGCATTAACATTTGCCCAGTGTAAGATTCATAAAAAATTCTGTGCCAAACTTCAAGACACTGAGAACAATCTTTGAATGTCTTGGGAAAATATTAGGCACTTCCGTAACACGAATCTTTCAACTTGGATATGTGAAGCGGGAAACATTTCAGTGCATGCAGCACTAAGGCATAAACCGTGCTGCAGGGGTGTGACTGCAGGAGGCTTTGCTTTTTGGCACCAAGGATAGCAATCATGTTAAGGAATATTCCCAATTTTTTTTTTGAGACAGGACCTTGCTCAGTCTGGGGTGGTGGGATCATAGCTCACTGCACCCTTAAACTCCTAGGCTCAAGTGATCCTCCTGCCTCAGCCTCCTGAGTAGCTGGGACTACAAGTGTGCACCACCACGCCCGGCTCCCAATTTTTAGAATTAAAATCTTCGTGGTTATTGAGTAGTGAAGTTTGAATTTGGAAAGGTTTGTACCAATACAGGACGGCCTCACTGACGATAATTAACATTCAGTGTCATCCCCTGCCATTTAAAATCACACACACACACACAGACACACACATCCAAAACACCCCATAGGGCAGCTTCTTTTGGAGGCAGGCAACTTGTTTTCTATCAATTTGTGTAATTACCAAGCAAATCGTTTTGCTGAACTATTTGAAAAACCAAAGGGCCAGGGACATGGGATGTTTCCAGGAGAAGAGGAATACACTGAACTTGGCCCCTGAAGCTGGAAGTTCACGTTGCGATTCCACCACTCACGGCTGTGGGACCCTAAGCCTGTCATTGTTTGGAAATCTCCCGTCTTTCTTCTGCAAATTGGGGATAGTGTTGCCTGCCCTGCTGTCCTCATGGGACCTAGTGATGGTGTGAAGTCACTTAGTGAACTTTCAGATGCTGAAAGGGCGAAGAGAAAGTGTCCTCAATGTAACGAGTAAGGAACCAAAGCTTCAGGAGCGCCTTCTGCAGGCTGGACCCAGCTCAGACCCCCCTCCTGAGTGCTTACACCACGCATTTCATAGAGCAAACTTGCAAAACAAATGGAACTCCATTTTTACTAAGAAAAAAAATGGTCTAAATGTGGACGGCACGTGGTTATTCCAAGGGACGACTAGATCCCAGCTCTGCCTCACTCTGGGGCTTGGAGCTCGCCGTTCACTGCTTGGAGGGCTCGTCGCATGGCAGGGACCTCGGGCAGCAGGACTTACTTCAAACAGGGATAAGAGGCAAAGGACCACACATGGCCTTTGTATTGAGACAGGAGGAAGGAAAATATTGTTCTCCTCCTGACCACCACGTTTGTAAGGTAGAAGAGAAGAGGGGAGAGGATGCTGAGACCCTGACTACCGGCTTCTGAATGCCACACACCGCCCAGGTGGGCGCATCACACAAACACTTCTCACCTCCAAGGACGACTAGAGGCTGGTGACTCTTGTTCCCCCAATGCTTGCTGCAGATAAGGAAATGAGGGTGCAGAAAAGGTGAGTGCTTGACTCCCTGCTGGAGAGCTGATCTGAGCGACTCCGGAGACTCCGGGATTGGAGTGTTCTGACTCCCGCACTGTGTGCTTCACCTCCTTGTCACGTTCCTTTGTGTGTGTGTGTTAGTGTCCTCGGGCTGCCCTGCTAAGCACCACATGGGGTGCCTTCGAACAACAGAACCTCACTCCCTCGCAGTTCCGGAGGGCAGAAGTCTGATGTGCGGGTGTCAGCAGGGCTGTGCACCCTCTGAAAGCTGTAGGGCATCCTTCCTTGTCTCCCTTGCAGTGCTGCTGGCGGTCCCTGGTGTCCCCTGGCTCACAGCTGTGTCACTTGGGTCTCTTCTGGTGCCTCCGAACTCACAGGGCTGTCTTCTCGTAAGGACACCAGTCACATTGGATCACCCCACCCCTGTGTGATATGCTCTTAACTGTTTACATCTGTGGTGACCCTGTTTCCAGATAAGGTTGCCTTCTGGGGTCCTGGAGGTTAAGACTTCAACTTATCTTTTGGGGGGGCAGGAGACACAATTTGGCCCAAAACAACATGATATACTTATTAGTTACTTATGAGACTCAGACGCACAGAGCTGATACAGCTTGAGGAGGAAAAAAAGCACATATTAACATATATTCAATTTAGATAGACTTTTGATGAATGATTTCAGGTAGAGAAAAACGAACATATCTGGACTTTTATTCAATACTGTACTGGGCAGAAAATAACATGCAACATAAACTAGAATTGGCTTAAAATTGCCTGCAGTGAGCGTGGCTGCAAAGAGGGTCTAGGCTTCTGGTCCCTAATTCTTTATTGCTCTTGTCCCTTCACCTGTCTCTGTCTTCTCTCCTGGGCCATGATCTCTGTAAGGGGGAGAACGGCATCTTCCTTGGTTTTGCACATCAACACCTACCACAGAGCCTGGTGTGCACTGTGCAGTCAGTGAGTGTTGAGCGAGTATCGGAGTTTAGAATTCACCAGTTTCATGGAGCCACATGCAAGCCTGGAATCCAATTTTAATGTTCTTAATGAGAAAATGTGTTCTTTTAAAATTGAAAGGCATTACCAAACAATTCTACCCCTAATAAAACCCAGGTGCAAACATATGTTGCTTAAGTGGGAAATTTTTAGTCGACTCTCATAGACTCCTAAATATTTCTGCCTTAACCTGGGGGCCAAGACTGGTTGGCACACATTTAGCAGTGCTGCTGTTTGCTCATGGTCACTGGAGGCAGATGATAAAGATGGAAAATTATATGGTATTTTCAGCATTGTTGAAAATTATGGAAATCTTTATTCTAGGTATTAGCTGGGTGACACCTGTTTCCTTGAGAGACTTTGGATCCAGGAATCATCCCCAGAGTCTGTCTTTGTAACACACCTGTGAAATCTCAAGGTATAATCAGGGCAGCGAAGATGTCATGGACCACAGAATTCAGAGCTTATTTAAAAATGGTGCTGTCAGATCTGAGAACTTGGCTTTTGTGCTTTGGGGCCTCATAGCAGAAATCCAGAGATGACTTACCTGGGCATCTTAGCAGGGACTCACAGGTACTAACTTTCACAACCTTTCCTTGGCTTTTGGAGATCTTCTCGTTTCCTTCTCCATATAGTCATGTATAAAAGAAGCATTTATTTTAATGTCATTTAACAAATACCTGCATAGTACTTTCTGTCTGCCAGGTGGGCACTATTCCAAGCACTTTTGCTGGTGGTAGAATCTTGCTGGATCCACCTCATGCCTGGAGAAGGGTACAGAGATTCAAACTATCCATTGGCTATAGTTAAAAAAAACAAAAACAAAAACAAACAAACAAACAAAAAACATTTGAAGATCTAGTTGTTTCACCCCATGAGATGAAATGTCTTCTTCTCTCCAGGTTTTGCCATCAACCCCTTATTTGGTTACTATGGCTGGGTGACAAACCTCCCCAACAGGTCCCAGCTTGGTTTTGCCCAGGAAGCTGCAGGGTGGGAAGTGCTCTGCAGGGATGGCTCCTCTCCCCACTTTGTATCCGACAGGAGGCTCAAAGGACACTGCCATCTGCAGGCCACTCACTTACATATGGGGGTTGATGCTGGCTTTGGCTGACACCTTAGCTGGGCTGTGGCCAGAACAGTTTCACATGGCCTGAGCTTCCTGCCACATGACAACTGGGTTCTCAGGGTGAGCGTGCAGAGAGAGAGAGAGAGAGAGAAGAGAGAGAGAGAGAGAGAGAGAGAGAGAGAAGTAGAAGCTGTTCCTTTCATAGCCCAGCCTCAGAAGTCAGGAACCATCACTGCTGAGGGGTCACAAAGGCCTGTCAATTTCAATGGAAGAGAAATGGACCCTGTCCCTTGACAGGCACCTTGAGGTTCTGGAAGAACATGTGGGCCTAGAAGCCCGTCTGTGGCCCTTCTAGGGAAACACAACCTTTTCCGTGCTTGAAGTTCAAGGCAATGTACCCACTATGCAATGACCACTTTCAGCTCTGTCCATGTGTAGACACAAGCCAAACACTTCATTGTGTGTGCATGTGATTTCCCTTTTATTTGCACCTTCCTTCAGCATGCAGAGGTTCTTCTGTTTTATGTTTAATCAACCTTCGCTGAACTGTTGTCTTCTTCCATGTTATCTTCCTTTGCAAATTGAATGTGCATTGATAAAAACTTGCTGCCTTTCTGTTTCTCTAAACTTCTCTTTTATTTCATCTTCTTTCTCCATAATTCCAGAAATTACCATGTAACTTCAGGGTGGGAAAATTCAGTGACTACAAATTCCACCATTGTTACTTATGCATTGAAAACTAAGACCCAGAGACAAGGGACACATATAGTCAGAGGTGGAAAGAACTCAGTTAGAATTCACGTTTCCTGACACTTAGATGGGCGCTTGTTTGAGATTCCCCCAACCTCCAACTTCCTAGCTGTAAATCAGTGGTGACACTGGAATTTCTGAAGGTCTTTAAATCTATTACCTGCCTACTTACCCCTCACCCTCCCTCCCCACCTCTGCTGTCTGCTTATACCCTAATGATCTGTCTCAGCCAGGATTTGCATCCTAGTGTTTTGGTACATAGCATACACTGGGAAGCTGTGTTCCACTGCAGGTCCAGGAATCATTTTTTAAATATATTAAAAACTTACTGGTGGAAGAATTTTTTCCCGAGACACATCATCCTGTAACACTCCGAACACTGCTAAGTGTCATATTTCGGTGTCTGAGGCTGTAACTTGAGTACTGTGGTCATAACTCCCCCATTTCCTGCAGGGCCCCAGCCCCTGTGCAGTGGCCTGTGCAGGGATTTGCAGGGTGGGCTGATGAACGGGGAGCCCAGACTCACAGAGAAGTTTCCCAAGCAGTGGACTTTCATCTCCGAGGAAGCAGAAACAGACCATCTCCGCATCTCCTGGTTCTCTCCCTCCCTGCTCTCCGCCTCACGGGAAACGCAGAGCTGACTTGGCTGCAAGTTGCAAAGTTTTCATTTCCCAGGAGTTACCGCAGATGCTCATCTGGCCAGTGGAACGGAGCCTGTGATGTGCTGGAATAAAGTGGTTTGAAAGTCACTCTCTGGCACAGGAAAAACGTGTAGCAAAGATTCCCACTGAAGCCACTTTGCACACTCTGGCCTGGCCGCCCCTCACGGTCACGTTTCGCACTAGCAGATCAGCACGCCGGTTTGTCAGCCCGTGCTGCTTGGCTGCAGAATTGCTTCCTGGGCCAGGTAAGCCTCAGTTTGGGGCTCATTTTAAGGTCCACTTCCGAAGCAATGGTGGCGAGATTCTTTCCCGCACGGCCAGAATGTGCTTCCAGCTTTGGCGGGGCACTGGGATCCAGTCCACTGGCGTTGCCTGGACTGTTTCAATCCTGGTGGGACACAGCTAATACCTGGTACCACTGCATATTCCGCAGGGTCCTGGGCTGTTCACGCTCCTCCAAGTCCTAGCGAGTGGACCCTGTCAATCCTTGCATAGTCTATATTGTCTTGAAGTTTAAAAACCATTTTTATTTTAGGGTGTCTACAGATATTTTATTTTGGGGTATCTACAGATATGTTATATATTGATATATATTTCTACTTATATCTATCCTCTAATTACACTCATCCATCATCTATCCACCTCATACACACACACACACAAACACATATATATGTCTCATCCTCTACTGGGACCTTGCCATCACAGCTGCTTTTGTAACCTGAGGAAACCCGACCCAGGGACCTGGCTTGACCTCCCACTTTCCAGGGAGACTAGGTGCTAAGGGACCTAAAGGATTTTGCTAAAACCTTCTCTTTCTCAAGAGGCAGTCTCACCACGTGGGTCCAAGAGCAGTGGCCTGACAGCGCACACTTGCAAACCTTTCCCCAGGTGTCGCTGTCTTTCAAACCAGGCACGGTTTGCTTACTCTCAGGGTCACCGGCAACGCGTTCCTCGAGGCTGAGCAGCGGAAGGCGGGGGACTCTGGCGGCACTCGCGTCTCAAAGAGAAAGAGGGTGGACGAGAATTCGCATCACCCATGAGGCAGGTGGTGTGCGAGCGCTGGGATCTTTCCATCAGGTGCCCCCCGGGAAGAGAGAAAGCCAGATCGCTGTCCTGTAAGAAAAAAAAAAAGTTTTTCTTAATGAGAAAATATTTTCAGAAATATCTAGACATGCTAAGCGGGGACATATACAGTTTTCAAGCTGGCCGATGTGGAGTCTTTGGAGGACCTAACTTGTGTTTTCTGTAGGGTGCTGAGGTCTTCAGTGTGCAGCTGCAGGGTCAGGCGCCGTGCTCAGGTGCCCCGTGGATGCCCCGTGGCTGCCCCGCGGTGTCCGGCGTGATGCTCCCAGTTTGCACGGCGCGTTCATGCTCCTGTCTGCAAGACTCCGCGCTGACCCTGCGTTGACGCTCGGACACCGTAATTGAAAAGCGGGTCCCTTTGCTTTGATGTGACTTCAGCGGCTCCCCCGCTCACACTCGTTTACTGGAGACAGAGCACGTGGCCTGCTTAAAACACGGGACCCTGCAGGCCCAGCCCTCGGCTACGGGCCCTGGCGAGCGTCACAGTGGAGATGGCACAAGGACACCCGAGGCCAGAGACCACAGAAACCACGCTGAGAGCCGAGAAGCAGTCCTCGGAAGGACCCTCGGACTCGTCACCACGCTCTGGTCAGCTGGCTGCGGCCGCTTGCTGCGGCTGCAGAGCCGAGAGCCTCCCCTTGCAGGGGGAAGCTTCCTCCCGGGGTCACTCACCTGCCCTCGCACACCCACGCCGCCAGCAAAACAAAGCGTTGCCAAAGGTCCCGCAGCTCGCCTGTCCGGATCAGCTCGGCCTGGGCTGCGTGAGACGTTGCCACTGTCTGGATTTAGAGACCTCGAGAAATCCCCAAAGCCCTTTGGGACATTGGGACCCTGTGGCTGTTTCCCGCCATGTTGGTTTTTCTTTCCACCAAAGAGCGCCCAAGTTAATTAAATCCCAGTCAGGCCACGGTGAAGATCTAGATCTTGTTCATTCCTGATTCACAAACAAATGAACCGGGGCCACGGATCCTGATCTCAGCTTGCAGGAGAAAGAAACGGTTTCACGTAGCATTATAGCATTACTGCACTGGGGACATACATAGATGTTTTACAGTCACTCGGCATTCAATAGCCTGTTCTTTATTTCTGTGCCTGACAATCCCAATTTCATCACAATTTAAGGTGATAATTGTGCGTGTAAATGGCTGATCTAAAGTAGGTGGAGGAGACCTTCAGGAGACCTTGGCATTTTGGAACAACCCAGACTTAGGACAGGGGAGGAACTAGATTTGTCTAATGTCACTCAGGTGCTTAGATCCCCCCAGGATGACAACATACCATATCTCTTTTATTTTTCTGGGCAGGTCTAGGAGTAGTTTTGTTGTTTTGTCATTTTCTACTTGAATAACTATTGAATATCTATTCAGAAACCTGTGCTCTGCCAGATACACAGACATAAGTATATGTATATTGAAGATGTGTACTGATTTAAATATATTTTATACATTGTATATATTATGTAAAAATATATTTAAATTATACTAAAGTATAATAAAATTAGGATTATTAAGCACAGAGAAAATAGGCTATTTTATGCTAAATATTTATGCTCCACCATATTTATATATGTATGCATGCTTTTTGTTTTTGCATTTTATGACCACTTCATCTTTCCTTCTCTGAGGAATTTCGATGCAGAGATATTGCAAGAAAATACATTGCAAGCAGCGTATTTTGACACACATTTAGAAAAAAGTATCATTTTAGAATCCAATATGCATTTTCATCAAGTGGATTTCTAATGTTAGTGTTTACATACACTTTAATTTACACAGAGTATGGAAAACACAGTAGTTGCAATGAAGAGTATCTCCTAGGGTTTCAATTTTCACAGAGAAAATGATATTCTAAAAGCATAAAATTTACTGATTTTCCAAATCCTAATCCATGATTACATGGGAGCCTGTCTCCTAGGAAATATGCAAATGGAGAGGAAAGAAAAAAAAAGAATCATGCTGTAGAACCAAGCCTGAAAAATTTATAAATGATCCAGTTTCACTTAAAAACTAATAGAGGGAATCCTACCAACTAACAACCATGAAAACATTTTCCCTCTTGTTTGTTTATTAACCTGTTTCAGTGAGGAACCTCCTACTGCACCCCGGGCTCACGCAATCTGGGTTTGATCAACATCTCCAGACAATTGTGGCTGCAACGTTACACCTCCCCCCAGTGCTGCAAGAATGTAAAATTTGGCCCACCCCATGACACGCCACTAATTAAGGCAAGCCTGGTGCATGTGTTGAGAGAGCAATGATGTCGACAGCCAGCCCACAGGGAGGGAGTTTCAAACCACAGTCAACAACTCTGCCTGCTGGCTCAGTCCTTAAAGGGAAATGAGCCCGGCTTCTCCAAATGACGCCCATAACCGGCAGATCTCTCTCTTCGATTTTAACAGGTGTACTCATCCTCCACAGCTGGATTCAACTGCTCTGGCCTGCATAATTCGGGGATGGGGATCACATGCACTGGACATGTGCTGGGCTCTGGCTCTGATCACATGCACTGGACAAGGCAGAGGCTCTTCATCTTCTCTTTGACTGGAGTGAAGGAACCCCCTCCTCACTGCCTAAGCAGAAGGAGCAGTGGGACTTGGAGGGGTTGAGCACACAGGGGAGAAGGTCCCGCTGTGTGGAGCCGGCCCCTCTGACTTGCATGGGGCTCTCCTGGTCGCCCAGTGCTGTTTTTCCAGCAGGAAGCTGGATTTACACAGAAAACCCTGCCTAAAAAGTGGGGGCTCTTTCCAACTGCTTGTCCAAAATGTATTGGGTAAGGCTGAACTCTAGGGCTTATGAGATGTGCTAAATGGTCCCAGGAAACACCTTTGCCAAGCAAGGGAGCACACAGGGAAAGTGTTCAGGGGGTGTTGAGGTGCTCGATCCACACAGCAGGATGCTTCCCGCATGTGTCCCGCAGAGCACCAAGGTGCAGAGAGTCCTCGATTGTCTTTGACAGCAAAACCAAAAAGAACCCCCAAGTTCTACCTGTAAAAGAACGCCCAAACCACTGGTTCTGTCAAGAATCAAGTTTTGGGAAAACGAAGTCGTCCATTCTCAGTAGAAGGCTGCAATGTGTCCATTTGCCAGTTTCTTAAAACCAAACCAAACCAAACACAGGGTGGATGCTGCTTGCTGTCCTACGACCCTGGATTTGTGCAGCTTCCACTGGGAGCGTTTCATGTGCACATCGAGAGCAGCACATGGCAGTAAGATATGTTGAAAAATAGATTAAACAGCAACGTAAAAACACATGAATAATAGTATAGTTGTTACAAAGGTCTCGGGCTGTAAAATTTAGCCTTTATTCAAAAAAACATTGGTTTGAGGACTGAATCGAAAAAAAAAAGCATCTTCGTGGGATAAACCGGGAGCTTAGTTGGCAGGGTACAAGCATACATATATGATAAGCACATGCATGCATTTATATGCATATGTAACGTTCAAATAGATTCACAGAAATACATTCACATTTTACTTAGAAGTGTACATGAGTTTGTAAAATAAATGGATCGTGCCAACTACATTACTACCTCAATCCAATCCGATATAATATTGAAATTTATTTCTTCCATTTTTTTCTTTCTTTTAAATTATTTTTCTTTCTTCTTCCTGCCCTTTATTTCTTCCTCCCTCAAACATTAATTATCTAATACATGATAGATATGGGTCCAGGTGTGTTAGAAGATCCAAGAGTAACTGTTCTGGAGCCTGTTGAGCTAACAATTAACAATAATGCAAAGGATAAGAAGGAAATGCTTGGGTAGACGCACAAACATTTTTAGTTGAGAGCATGAAGAACACAGTAGCCTTGCATAGGATTTGGAATCTAAGTTCTGGGTTCAAATCCTATCTCTCTGCCAGCTGCCTGTATGATCTTAGTGAATTGAATTTTTTTTTCCAGAAAATGAATTTAAAGACATTTCGTATTATCCTTCATGGAAATAATATAAAGATCAAATGGTTAAAGCTGTCAAAACATTGTATAAAAAGATACAACTTTATGCGATGTACTTAACGCATGTGCAAGCCTAGAGAAGGTAGATCTTTGTCCAGCATTGAAGGATAAGAAGAGAGTCAGGGGCAGATGTTTTGGGCTGGACAGGTGGGCTCTGCCGCTAGGAGCTTGCACGGTGGTGTGAAATTTAGCAGGAGACCAGGAAGGCAGGCATGTCTCAGATGTAAGGTCAGAGTGGAGGGTGCCCACGCACGCACGCACGCACCAGTGTACAATGGGACGGCGCTAGAGATCCCTGAATGCTTTCCTAAGGAGCTCAGCCATTGGAGAAAGGACTCCCCCCTTTCCAGCTCAGCACTCCACCCGGAATCAGTGACCTCCGACACCCTGCAGGCCCCTTGGATTCTACTATTTGATGAGTGTTCATAAAAACACCTGGTTTAGCATTGCTTGGAGCTGCTCTGTTCTGAGAAAGAACATTTAAAAAGGAAAAGAAGGAATTTACGTAAACACAGTGGAGAATGTTGCTGAGAGAGTTAGAGTGAATGCCGGGAGGCTCCCAGCCCTTGCTCTGCACAGGATCAGGGCAGAGGAATTCTTTGCTTTTTCACAAATCCGAATAATCCCTCTGGATTTGCAGTAAATGAGACACCCAGTCCTCCAGCCCTTGACTCACATCGTGAGGAAATTGTTTGATTTATTTACTTGATATACTTAGAGCATTCCACTGGTCTAAGAGCGATTGGATGCATGAAGAAAATACAAATGCAACACTTAAAACAAAATGCTGTGGGTAACAGCTTCTGTAAAGGAGACACACGCAGGCGCCGGGATTGGGCACTGGAAATGAAGAAACCATTGATAGGAACCGCATGGGGCTTTGGGGATGAGTAAAGCAAAAGCCAGTTATGATCGACCATCCCCGACTGTAATTTCATTAATCCAAGGGCTGACAATTCTACCTGACAGAACCTCTCAGCCCTTCTCTGAGAGCCAACAGTGACTCGCCAACACTGAGATCGGACATGACATTCCGCTGACATTTGTGAGCTTGGGCTCTGCACTTCATGGAATCACACACCTTTTACTCCTCAGGCAGATGTAATTATCCTGACTGCACGCGAAGTACCTGAGTTTAGAGAGGTCAAACATGACTCATCCAGGACCACAAAGTTTATAAGGTGGTAAGAGTGGCATCGCAGGTCTGAGTTCCACACTAGAAATCCATTTTAATGATGCCGGTCAGGGATGAGAATAACATCTCTTTCTTTCTCATTTTTGCAAAAATTAAATTAGAGTAAGAACCACTTTACAATCACATACACACACACATCCTTCATTTGTGCAGTTCTTACATTTATGTCATTTAATTACAACAACCTTTTTGGTAGGTGATGTTGACATATTTTGCAGGGGCAGCCGATAACTTAGCTAGTCTTAGCAACTTGCATGTGATCGAACAGTTGATGGTTGGGCCAGAACTTGAAACATAGTCTCTTGACACCCGGTCCAGTAATGTTTTCACTAGCACATACACCATCTATCCTACAAGCATAAAAACAGGAAATGGAATTTCAATACAGCATAGTTGTACCCATATTTCTGGTGAAATTTAAATATATTTTCTTTCAAGCAATACAGAGTAATGGCTGTTAAAATGGAAGAGCTGAACAGCATGGTTCAGAACAGGAGCAGCAATACATTTATGCAGAAGCACGTTGGGATGTGATATACTTGTTGCCTGTCTAATATGAATAATATTCTGCATTTGTTGGCTTTCCCGGTGTTGCTTGGCGAAATCACCCCCTGGAATCAATGCAAGCTGATCAATCAATATCTGCTACCGTCCCCTGCCCTCTGTGCTGAGGCTGCTTGTAGCACAGGCAAGCAGCCACTTGAACGTGAGAATGTCGCTCTTCTGCTGTGAGCGAGGCCTCCATCTGCATCCTCCCACTGGTGTATTGATACATTTCGCTTGTTGCTTTTCACGGGCGATGACAGGACCCCGAGCTGTGCCCTGCACTGTGATGCCAAGCCCACGGCAGTCTGAGCTGGTGTCTGTCCGCCCGAGATCCTCTCGAAGCGGAGTCCATTTTTTTATGTCATTTGATATCAGGCAGATGTTCAATGACATTTCTATAGGTTGATCTTTACTGAGGCTACACATGGGTGAGATGCCTTGCTGGGCACTTCTCTAATCCTTGCAGAAAGTTGTGCAATCGATAGTATTAATCACAAATGAGGAAACTGAGACTTGGGCTCCCTGGTCCCAAAACCAATATTTCCTCCGAATAAATTAGACTGATTATCTTGATGGATACACTGGAAGTCTCTTTCTTACAAAGCTACTTACTCTCACTTTTTCACTTGTCATGAGGATGTTACATCACTTTTGTTTTTTCTTTTATGCTGGATTTTTTTTGCTCCCCCCAGGGGCCCTTGCAAACTATTTAGTCATAGAAGCAGCTGAATCCAGGGTTACTGGACTCATTGACAGTCTAGATCTTTCACCTGTATCCAAAGAGAACCTCATTCCTAAGCCGTTTCTCCTGTTGGCTCTGAGCTTTGCACTTTCATTGTGCACATACCTCTCCATGCGTACACACTCACACACCCCATACGCATGCAATACACAGACGTAAGTGCACACACCCCTCCTTCACATATTTTCCTTCCAAAAAGCAAAGCTGAAACTCTGTCCTAACAGCTCACTTCGTCCTCTTGGTGCAGAGGTGTCTTTGGCCCCTGCCTGGGTGTCTGCAGTCTGCTGGCACCCCAGGCCAGGGCTCCCCTCCACTGTGGCACTTGATATTCATCTGTCCCTCTCTTGGCCATGCTGATTTTAGGGGCCTCCCTCCATCAGTCACGCATTCTCATGCCATGGAGCAACCGGTCTATTTTAGGCACCTCTGCAGGAGAGAGCACGTTGCTCTAGTGGCCTTGTGGCTTGGTCCTGACCTTGTGCCCTTGTGCCCTCCTCACCACGCTCTGCTCCTCAGACACCTCCCCCCTGCACTGGCTCGGTCATCATTCTGGAGATTCAGTACGTTTCTGGGAGGAGAAAAATCAGTTTTAACTCTTTTAAAGAAAACCGGAAATGCGTACTCACTCATTCTAGTTCTCTAAAATAGTTGGTTCAGGAATCTTTTCAGAAGACAGTTAAAACTTTTTTCAAATGCTATTTTGTAAAGGTGTGAGTCACTTATCTGCCTTCTCTGAGGCTATTCTAAAAGGTTTAAATACAATATATTCGCCAGTTAGACCCTCGATGAATCAATGCTGAGGTCTGAAGATGCAAAGATATAGGATGACTTCAAGAAACCGAAGAAGTAGAGAAACAAAAGACATTCTATAATAAAGATATCTGCGCTCGAATGTATACGGCAGCACAATTCACAATTACGAAGATGTGGAAACAACCCAAGTGCCCGTCAGTCCATGGGTGGATTAATAAAATGTGGTTTATGTGTACGACGGAATACTACTCAATTACCAAAAACAATGGTGATCTAGCACCTCTTACGTTTTCCTGGATAGAGCTTGAGCCCATCCTCTGAAGTGAGGTATGTCAAGAATGGAAGAATGGGCTCCACGTGTACTCACCATCAGACTGGCACTGACTGGTCAACACTAAGGTGCTCACACAGTAGTAATGTTAATTGGGGGTTGGAGGATGGGGGTGGGTAAACTCACAACTAATGGACGCGGTGGTGAGCATTGTATGGGGGGGAAGGGCACGCCTCCAATCCTGGCTTGGGTGAGGCAAAGTCATAACATGTAGCCAAAATGTTTGTAGCCCCTTGAAATTTAAAAAAAGTGAAATTTAAGAAGTAGCACCTTGAATTATATATTAAAGTTCTAAAATTAATCTGAATGCATGTACATAAAACCACATGCATACTCTTAGGTATGGCCATCAACAGGTGATTGATGGAGTGGTTATATTATTATTTACAGATCCCTTCAAACTAAGGCCTTGCTGAAACCTTCATTCAGCCTTTGTGAGGAAAACGTCTGTGCCCCGATCCTGTTCATACACTTTTCTTTTACCACCTGGTCCTTCTGTCCCCAGTTGCGGTTGGCCGGCTTTGCACGTAAATGGCCAGATGGAGAATGAGTCGGCTTGCGGGCCCGGCCCCGCCCTGTGCCCTGTAGTGGAATGCACCGTCCTGTCTCCGAAGGATCGCCTCCGTGAGTCGGAATTTTTCTATCCCTTATAGGCACTTACCATCTCTCTGCAATTTCTTGACGCTCACAATTCAGGTACAATTCAGGAACTCACATCATTCATCCAATGGTGCTGGCCAGGGATGAGAACAACATCTCTTTCTTTCTCATTGTTGCAAAAATTAAATTAGAGTGAGATTCACTTTACGCACACACACATACACAAATCCTTCATTTGTGCCGTTCTTACATTTATGCCATTTCATTGTGACAACAACCTTTTTGGTAGGTGATGCTGACATATTTCACAGAGGCCGCCAACAACTTAGAAAGTCTTAGCAGCTTGCCCTCTTTAACTTTGATGACTCAGACGCCGCCTGTTTCTATTGGTTTCAGAGCAAGTCTGCATAATTCTGGAATAATTCCGGAACATCAAGTGTGAGGAAAGGGGAAATGGGGCAGGCTACAATATAGACCTCTTTTCTTCCCCCTTTTTTTTGGTCATGACGACCGCCCGCATTTCTTCCCTGAAGGAGAAAGTGAAAGTCCAGCCAATCACAAAGTACCCCTCAGGGTGGTGGCCGGCCACAGCTCTCCTAAGAATTCAGTCAGAAGGATGAAGAAAACCTTCACTGCCACCGCTGATTATGAGGCCACAACTGACCTTCATGACATTCCCTCTTCACCACCCACAAGGTTCTACATATAATGGGAGTTCTCTTATCTTTTTATGTTCCGTTTGCCCTTTACCAGCAGTTCGTGTGATCGGGTTTGCGTCTTTGGTGGGGTGATCCGGCCTTCATCCCTTGGTTGACCAGCACCAGTCCCAGCCCGCCAGCTACTGCTGGGCTGAGAAGCAGCTCCCCGAGATGCTGCTTCCCAATCCAGGTCAGTCCCATGAACAGTGCCTCCCTACTCTGCCGGTGACAAGCAGGAGGAGACCAAGGCAGGGAGAAGGCAGGTAGAGCTTCCAGTTCAGTGGGATCTGACCAAGCCTCATTAGAAGACTTCCTGTTTGGATGCAGGGACTGCTAATGAGATAAACCAAAGGTGACAGGAGAGGGAAACACACCTTCCGTAAATGCCGCAGTAAGAGTGACGGTGAGAGGAACCGATTATACCTTCACCTTTGGGCACACGCCCTTGCATTCCAGCTACTGGGGACCAGGACCCCTGCACCATGCACGGATCCAGAACATGCACTGGAGCCTGGGGGCAGCTCCTCAACACCACCTGAAGCCCACCGCCACACTGAGTTTCCAGCCAGCCATCGCATCGGTCTGTCTGGCTGGATGCTTCTGTGGGATGGGGTAGATCTTAGTCTGTTCTGGCTGCCATAGACCAACATCTTGGGAGTCTTAAACAACACGTATTTATTTCACACAGTTCTGGAGGCTGGGAAGTCCAAGCTCAAGGTGCCAACAGATTTGGTGTCTGGCGAGGGCTCACTTGCTGGTTTGCAGATTGCCATCTTCTCACTGTGTCCTCACATGGTGGAAGGGACAAGGGCATTATTCTTATTATAAGTACACTAATCCTATCAAAAGGTATCTACTCTGTTGACCTTATGTAAACTTGATCACCTCCCTAAAGCCCCATTTCCTAATACTATTGTATGAGGGGTTAGGGCTTCAACACATGAATTTTGAGGGGACATTATTCAGTCGATAGCAGGGTGCATGGTATGACCTATGGTCTTATGCCTATTGACTGACCTCATTTGCCCATAAAATAACTTCTGCTAGTCTGGTACAAAGTTTTCTGTTTTCTTTCTGCCACCAAGTGACTATCTATCTGGTCTCCAAGAATGGTGTTAGAAGATTCTACATCACTTTCCACTAGTGGCCACTTGGGCATTCGGTCATGGCAGTGTCTAGCTCAGCCGTGGTGAGAGGGAGCCCACAGAAAGAACCTGGGTTTGGGATGACATTATTGGGCCACTGAGTCCACCATGTCCTGCATGCTACTCATAGACATCATGTCATGTGAGTTAATATGTTTCCTTACTTTTAAAGCCAGTTCGAGTTGGGGAAAGGTTGGAGAAAGAAAGACGGTTACTGGTATTACTGTCATGCATGGTGCCCTACACAAACTGTCCCATAGAGAGAACACTGCAAGAGAAGGGGCTGGCTAAAAGCGAGGCGTGGGCAGAAAAGTGGCCATTCCACCTGGCCACTTCATTTCCACTGTGGTGTGTGGTGGAGGTGTCGCTGCATATCTCGATGCTTGTCATTTTTTTTTTTTCTCTCTAGGTATATTCTGAGTGGCAGAAGCCGAATGAAGGTGTGAGCCTCAGCCTGCCACTTCCAGACAGGTGCTCAGATGCGCTGCAGGTTTTGAAGTCTGAAAAGCAGTAAATAAGTAGCGATTCCCAGAACTTCACCTGGGTTCGGATTACATCGGAATAACCAGAAATACTTACGGAAAAGACAGATCCCCCTGTCTTGCTTCAGAGCAAATAATTATCTCTGAGAGTAAAGCGTAGGGATTTGTATTTTCAACAAGCTCTTGATAATTTTTATTCACTGCCAAGACCGAGAGCAAATGTCTGGAGAAAATTGGCTGAGATCAAAGCCAGAGCAAGGGCCCGCCAATTTAGCTATTTGGGATAAAAAAAAAGTCCTTTTGTTAATCCAGCCTCGACATTTTACATGTCTGTTTGTACATTCTGGGGTTGAACTAGAAAAGGCAATAACTTCACGGTCAGGAGAACTGATGCTACTTCTTACTCCACCCATCTCTAGCCCTGTGTAACTTTGGAGAAATCACTTATTTGGGGACCCCTGCTCTCGTTTGGAAAGTAAGAGGGGGAGGATTACTTAAGATTATGTATAAGGTCCCGTGTTTATATGAAATTCTAAAAAAACCCATGACCTCAACATTGGGGAATGGTTATAAAACTTGTGTATTTGTAGGAAGATTTATTTGATTTTATTTTAATTTACTGATTTTGACTTTTCTATTCCCACCACATTTTTATGGGTAAGCGGCAGGGCAACGGGAAGGATGTGTGCTTAGCAGCAAATGTTCCCCCAGAGATTCGAATCTGCAGGAAACCATCTATGAGTTAAGACCCTTCCTTCTGAAATAGCAGTTCCACATCTTGAAAAGAAATTAACATGATTGTATGGTGTATAACCATGTGTCATAGTTGAAAAGTTGTTCACCAGGTGAAATTTTGTCTGACTTGGATTCTCCACTTTTTGGAACTCACATAATTTGAAAGTAGATCATACAAAAATCTACTAGAAGGCAGAGTTGTGTGCTCAAATTTTCATAGAAGAGGTTCAGTATTATCCTAGCGAATACGGAGTTGTCACGTGGGCTATACTTTCCTCCTCTGTGGTCCTGTAGGAATCCCCCACCTGGAGAACAGTCTGTGATTTGGAAGGTTCTGCTTTAGACCTTAAGCATTTGCTTCCAGCCTTGTAAATCTGATGTGAAAATTCATCACGTTTTCCTGCTTCAGCCAAATCCCCAGCCTCACAGCCTCGGTAACCTCAGTGCCAATAAAAACAAGCCGACCCAAGTGCTGGAAGTGCTTTCCTCCCAACCATCATCCCCTCCCTCAGGCCCGGCAGTAGGCAGTAGGCAGCCCCAAAATGAAACACTGTGATGAGGTAAGCCCCGGCGGTCTGCAGAGCCGAACCTGTGCATGCGAGGGGCGGACCTTCCGCCTGGCGTGGCCCAAGCAGACTGGCATGCTTTGCCTTTCCTCTTCCTTCCGGGCATTTCCATTCACAAATCAAGTTACAGAGTTGGTTTCCTTGCCTTCCCAAGGAGCTTTTTGAAGGGCTGACTTCATTCCACAACGTGCACAGAAGATGAGGGCCTTGCACGCTTCTGTGTCTTTAAGATGGAGCTGCGCAGAGGCGCGTGGCTTTAGCAGGGAACGGGGCGTCCTGGCTTGCAGGTGGCACCTGGGGTGCACTCGTGCATCCCCTGCCCGGGCAAGAGCGTTCATCTTCTACTGCTTAATGCTCGTCAACAGTCACAGGAATCGGACCTGTGAGTCCCTGTTCTCTCTGCTGATGGCATGTTCCTTAACTGTCAGCACCAGTAACGTCACTGCATTCAAACTTAGTCCCTTCGTCGCACACCGTGAGGACTTTGAATGGCCGGCTTGCCGTCCGCCAGCCGGATGCAGTGCCCCGTGCGACGATGGCAGCCTTCCCGCCGGTGCGGGTGCCCAGGGGGCTTTCTGACCAGCCAGAGGTGTGAATTCATAACAAGATGTGCCGCCTGCAGCCTTTCACGGCTTGTCAAATGTGTGAGTTGAAGATAATGAATTCAAGTCCAGTTGTGTTGCAGGTTTATTAACAGGGATGACACAGACAGAGGAGCCACCTGGGAGAAAGCAAGTGTGTTTCATGGGGCCTGGGTGGAATGGTCTTTTGTTAAAGGCCGAATCGACTGTTGAGAATAACTAGGTCTGTCTACCGCCCTCCACTTTTCTGCAGAATTGGGTAGCCTTCATTTTCACCGGCTCCAACCTCAGGGAAGAACTTCTAAGACACACACATTCAGGGCTATTTGCTCCTCTGAGCTCTGGACACAGTAACTATTTGATCATTCTGAGTGGGAACGGAGAGTTAAACGAAAATATGTTCTCACGATAATAGTTTTACTTTGAAGAATGTATTTAAGATTCAAAAGTTAATATAAACAAAATGAATAATTGCCCGGACAATTATCTCAGAAACTAAAACATTTTATGTGTAGCGGAAAAATACTTAAATGCTTCTTGAAGGTCGCATTAAGAAAATATTGCATGAGCAAATTAAACCATCACCTTGCCTATAATATGCCATGGGGCACTAGAGCTCTCTGCAAGTAGCTGACCACAGCGGGTATTTGGGGAGCTCCGATAGGCCAGCTCGCTAAAATCATCTTCTCCATTGAACTCTCACAGAGCCTGCGCTTCCTTCCTATCTTTGGAGTTTCTTCTTCCTGTTAAATTGCAAATATGTTGTAGGGAAAAGGCGTCTTGCCTATGCCCCGTTAGTACAGTTTTGTTATCAGGCTGTAGCTGGGAATTAGGTCAGGAAGAGAGGGGACAGGCTGATAAGATGACATTGGGTTTCAGAGCCCAGGAGGGGAGGCTCAAGGTAAGACAGTGCCATGGAAGGAGGAGGAGACGCTTTGGGTGGGTCCAGGGAGTGGCAAAGTGGCACAGACACCCAGCGGGGAGATGGCTTTGGATGGTGCAAGGCACAAAGACAAGCGGTGAACACTCGAAGGTACCCCAAAGACCAACTCTTCCACCGAAGCCTTTAACTGAGGAGTAGATTCTATTTTGTGCATTTTCTGCATTCTTGGTGCTGTCAGCGTTCTCAGACTTACATCTCAGCATGTATTTGTGGAAGGAATCAAAGATTGAAAGAATAAATTAACGCAAGAGCCAACTAAACACAAGATCCGAGTCCCTTTATCAATGCCAAACTTTTCCTGTGACTGCCCCCAGCCCTCTGCTCATCTGTCAGGGGATGTCTCGGGTCGTATGCATCCTAGCAGACCCCATTTAGTGCTCCCCCTCACATTTCTAGTCTTTTTCTTCACCACTGAATCCTACTTTGTTTCCAGCCACCCTTACTTACCAGGGCTCACCACGCTGTGCAAATAAATCCCAGGCTGCTTCACGCCTCCAGCCTGTCTGGAACATGCTCTTGCACTCTTGGTCATCTTGGATCCCAGGCAGCAGCTCCTGCAGGAAACTCTCCCTGACGCGCCTGCCCCAGGCCACCAGAGCCCAGCCTGCCCTCCCTCCTGTTTCCAAGACCCCTTTATATGGCTAAAATTAAGATACCGGCAGAGATGTGTTGCTTTCTCGATGCCCCACGATAGAACACGCTTACTCGTATCATCGAGTTTTTATAGACTCGTGGTCTCTGCCGTCAACCCACCCGGCACCTCTCGCCCTGCCTCTGTCTGCACAGCTCTTTCTTTGGCCACAGCCATCGTTGCTCCACGTTGAAGGTTGAACGTGATCAGATTGGGTCTCTCTGGGTAATCCAGGATAATCTCTCCACGTAAAGATTCTTAGCATCTTAGAATCACACCTGCAAACTCAGTTTAACCACGTCAGGTGAGGAGCTCACAGGTTCAGGGCATTAGCAAGCGGGAGACCTTGGGAAATGGCACCGCCCTGCCTCACACGCCTGTCACTCTCTGATCGCACTGCATCGCAGTGACCGATGTCTGCATCCGCCTCCATCCCTGGGCTGTACCGGTTTCTATATCTTGTTCATGGTGACTCGAAAGCCCTCCCAGCCGCCACCCGATTTTTCTGCTCCTTCTCACACAAAATTCCCTGATAGTGGCATCTATCCTCGCTGTCCTCACTCTTGTTGATTTTGCTTCACTGGGATTCTGACCTCAGTACTTCACTGAGACAGTTCTGGCCCCAGACTAGAGGCCTGTCCTGGTTTCTAGAGGCCACTGCATGTTCTCAGTGTTTAAACTACTGTCTTTGGGGGATATTTGACACCGTTGGTTCCTTTTTCCTTCCAGCAGCTCCCAGCAGGACACTCCCTCCTTGCCCCTTCTTCACAAGCGGCTCCTGCCCGCTGGCTTTGTGGGCGGCCCTTGCCTGTGCCTTGGGAAGGCTGGTGGCCACTTACCCAGCTCTTTCCCGCCCTGGGTCCTGCCCACTCAGCTCCCAACTCCACCTCGGGCGTGCCCCGGGGCCTTGGGGGGCCCAGCCTGGGCTTCCACTGCTCCCTTCTCCACTTCCTGTAGATTCACACACAGTGTGGCTTTATTGTCTTTGCCTCCTGGAGAAGGGACAGGAGGAGTCCGGGAAAAAGCAGAAACGAACTGAGGAACTGGACACCCACGAATCTGAAGAAAATGATGACAGCTACCGTGTTTCCCTGGAAATAAGACAGGGTCTTCTATTTATTTTTCCTCGAGAAGACACCCTAGGGCTTATTTTCAGGGGGTGTGTTATTGTCCCCTCAAAGCCTCAGCTTGCACCACGCACAGGATGGCCAGGACCCGACAGGGGGAGCCGACCTTGTTGGTGGGGCTGCCCGCACCTTTCCGGTCACCTCTGGGATAGAAGCTGTCACGACAGGGCAGATGAGAAGGGCTGCTCGTCTTCTTTCCCGCTCTGTGAGGAAATGCACGGGTTGTGCAGATGCGCTGCGTAGCCACGCCCAGCACTAGGGCTTATTTTCGGGGTAGGGCTGCTATTGCGCAAATGCTTAGAAATCCTACCAGGGCTTATTTTATGGGTAGGTCTTATTTTCGAGGAAACACGGTACTTGAAAGTTTGCATCATTTGTCAGAACTGCTGTCAAATCCCGTCCCCTGGATACTCCAGGCAAAGCCCATGAGCCTGGAATCACAGGGCAGCGTGTGGGCGTTCACACCGAGGGTCAGCGAAGGAAGGGGAGATGGCATCAGGGCTGAGCTTGGGGTCCTGCACCCTGTCCACACACAAGGGACCTTGCACACAGCGCCACGAAACGGACAGGTTTCACTGACTGGCTGGTCTGCTAATTTCTACTTGAATATCTGCAACTGATTAGGACTGTCCCTGCCTTCCTTCCGTCGTGGAACAAGCCACCGTGCTATGACACGCCCACTCATCTGTGGGCTCGCTGCTCTGAACCCTCCCCAGAAACCAGGTCACAAGGGGTCCTTCTGTGGCCTGACGCCTCCCCGTCCCTTTCTTCTCGGTTCCGTCTTTGCCTTTTGCCTCCACCTTGCTCAGGGCACCCGTCGCTCCACTTGGACTTCCTCTCTTGACCTGCATCTTCCCGGAAGCCCTAGACAGACAGCTTGTAAGGAGTGGGGTTCACGCAGCACCCCCACTGTGTTCCCGCGTAAACCTGGGGAGTCCTGCCTAAAACCTGTGAGTAGTGACACAGTTAAGGACCCGCCACTGAGTCCCTAGGTGGGTACTCTGGGCTGTCCCTACTGTCCCTTCTCTGTTTGTTCCCTTGACAGTAGACACCTGGACCCAGCTGGGAAACGGCTCGGTGTGTTTTATGCCATGGGTTCCTAAATTCCTAACCAAGAAAAAGGCCTGTTCCAGGCTTCTGCAAATGTTTTCACATTTTCCCACGTGGAAAGGACCTTATGATTTCAGAAGTGCTGTGTTTGAAGATAAATGCCCATTATGAAAATTAAATAATTTCTAGTCTTATTGTTTTAAATCTAGCTTTCTTGAAAAACAAACCCATTAGCAGGCTTCTTTCCTTTGTTCATTTATATATATATATATATTAAGAGAAAGCCCCTTCACCACGCCCAGAGAGACACACGGAGGTAAATTCCCGGTGCCGGGAGGCTGCGACTGGTTCTCCAGTGCCCTGCTGGGCCAGACGCCACCCTGAGTCTGGGCCCCGGCTTCACCCCTGCTGGCCGCACCCCGAGGCTTGGGCCAGGCCCACCCGTGGCTCCTCTGGGCTGTCGCGTTGGCTGAGCCAGTGCAGACGTCCCCTCCGAGGTTCCCTGACGCGCCCAGCGGGAGCAGGTGTGGCGTGTTCTGCCTCGTGGCTCCCAGGTGGGGCTTTCACCGAACTAAGTTCCGCCTGGGGACTTGGACAACGAGGAGTAAAGGAAGAGAAGAAACCCACACCTCCATGGGAGACTGCAACTGGGCTCCCTGAGATGCGCCTTTCGGAAGCCTCGCCCTGCACAGCACTCAGCGCGTAGAACTGGGGGTGGGTAAACAGCGCAGCCCCCCCACCCAGGGGCGTGGACGGGTGCTGGGAGCTCAGCGTGGCGGGGGGGGGGGGCAGAGACACCCCGTTCTGGGAAAGAGCAACGTGCGGTGGCATCGCAGGGGAGCCCCAGTCGGATATCTGTGCCGAACGTCAGCTCTTTTGATCACCGCCTCAGACTTTTGTGCTTCTTTAACAGAATAACCGAGACTGAGCCACTCTTAAAGAACGGAAATTTACTTTCGCTCAGTTGTGGAGGCTGGGGATTGTGAGGTCGAGGTGTCAGCATACGGTGAGGGCTTTCTCATTGCATCCTGGCATGACAGCAGAGGAGAGCGGTCTCCTCCATCTCCCCACGCCGCTGTAAGCCCTTGTGACAGCAGCATTCGTTCCATTCCGCCCTGCATGCCCCCAAACGGCCCCCCTACCAAGACTGTGGCACTAGAGGTTCAGTTTCCAACAGGCGAACTTGGAGAGACACGCGCAGACTGCAGCGCTCACCAGCTGCGTGACTTTAGCAAAGCCTTTGCGGAGACTTCCTCCTCTGTGAAATGGGGCTAACACCGCTCAACGCGCAAGGCCGCTGGGGGAATTGGCCAGATTCAGAAGAAGCGTGGGGCGTGCCCTTGCATACCAGAAGGCTCTCCATATTACGTTGGTTTTTTTCCCCCTATTTTTTCAGAACTTCTGGAAACCCCGTGGGGTGACCTGTGCCCTTCGGGATTGAGGAAGCCGGCAGCCTGACTGACCAACACCCTGGCCGCATTCGAGTCCGGTGTCCGGCCTGCAGTGAGCTGATGTAATTTTATCGTTCCTTCCCCAGTTATCGTTTCGATAGCACGCGGCTCTTCACGGCTCCTGACACCTTGCCTGAGACTCTGGGAGAGAGACCAGGACATCCCGGGTGTGCTCCTTGGTGGCACAATTAGCGTGACTCTTTTCGTCACTCCCTGGAGGAATGTCTAGCCAGAGCCCAGGCCGTGACACGGGTGAATTTAGTGACTGTCAGCTGTTTGCAATCTGCAATCTTGTTTAATTTCTAGCCAGACCCCTTGTTTTGAATACTCTGCAGAAGTTGAATAACATTTATTAGTTTTTCTCTGCCCTATTGAAATTTTATGAAATCGAGAGAGGAAAAAAAAAAAAA
>VSMD01016033.1:0-17039 GCA_008750895.1 Mirza zaza
AAGATTAAGACAAGAATAGAGATCTTTCCTGTAGCCACACTCAGCTGAAGTTTTTAATTGGATTATAAAATTAAACAGGACTAGACTTCATATTATGATTGTATGTGCATGTCTATTAAAATTAATAGATTCAGTAAACTATGCACAATCTTTATTATAGAATTACTGCTTAATGAATTATAAGAAATTCTTTTTTTACATTAAAGTCACAAATTAAAGAACTCCTTCATATTATTGCTAAAATCAGATGTCCAGACCAGATTAACTGGGTTCTGTGTTCAAGGTTGAGTAAACACCTATAGGACTAACCCTCCCACAGATAACTATAAATTCTAGAGAAAATTTTTAATAATTACATAAATGTATTAGACAACGAACAAAAGCAGGCATATTCTTCAGGGGAGTTGACATTTTTCAAGAAGGGACTAACACCAGGTGAATTCCCTGCTTTCAGAGTTTTTAGCCTGAGGGTAGCTCCTGTCAGTGCTGTGCTTGGTGGTTAAAATCCCTATAAAAACCCCACTGTCTTTCTGACTTAAAGAACCAGAGAGCAGAGTTTGGAGGAACCACAGCCACTGAAAAGTTACAAGGGAAAACTGAAAAAGGGAAAGCCAGAGAGGAGAAGCCCAAAATCCTGTGTATAAATTCAGCCCAAATCTCTGGTGAACCCCTCAAAAATGAATACATGAAACAGATTTCAGCAGCCCAACTAAGGTTAAAGAAACTGAACTAATGACTGCACCACTGTCCGAAAGTCAGAATTACAGTTTGAGACCAACCAAATAAAAATTAATTTGGTGGGGGGAATCAGAAGAATGGTCACTTACAGTGATTAGGGAGTTGAATAGGGATTGGCTGAGAAGGAGCAAGAAGGAGGTTTAAAGGTTTATGGCAATGTTTTATATCTTGAAAGGACTTCGATCTAAACAAATATTGCATTTGTCAAAACTCATTGAATAGTATATTTATGATTTGTACACAATCAAAAGAAAAATTATAAGTAAATATTGAAATCTAGTTGATGGTGAGCATGCTGAAATGTTTAGGTGGAAATGTATTGATTTCTGCAACTTACTTTGAAATTCATCAAAAAGTAAGACAGAATAATGGATGGGTAAAGTGATGGATAGATTGCAGATAAATGATTAAGTACAGAAAGTGTTGATGGTAGAAGCTAGTTAGTAGGTAAATGTTTTTTCAATATTAAATTATTTCAATTTTTCTGTATGTTTGAACACTTTTCACAATAAAATGTTGGAGGGACGGTGGCTCACGTCTGTAATCCTAGCTCTCTGGGAGGCTGAGGTGGGCGGATCCTTTGAGCTCAGGAGTTCGAGACCAGCCTGAGCAAGAGTGAGACCCCATCTCTACTATAAATACAAAGAAATTAATTGGCCAACTAATATATATAGAAAAAATTAGCTGGGCATGGTGGCGCATGCCTGTAGTCCCAGCTACTTGGGAGGATGAGGCAGCAGGATTGCTTGAGCCCAGGAGTTTGAGGTTGCTGTGAGCTAGGCTGACGCCATGGCACTCACTCTAGCCTGGGCAATAAAGTGAGACTCTGTCTCAAAAAAAAAAAAAAAATGTTGGAGGGAAAAAACAGATTAACCCAATGGCTATTGTCACCAAGATTTTTGTGACCACAATGGACAGATCAGAAAACCAGCACATTATATTCTTGGTACTTAAGTAACAATTATCATAGTTTATATACTCAAAAACTTACATGAATAGATTCTAAAAATAATCATTATATAAAATTAGGGGATGCAAATAACCTAGGCAAAAAATAAATATTCAAAATTTCGTATCCCTCAGAAAAGCCTTTCTTAAGATGTGTAAAACAAAACATATACGTAATTATTATGGGGGTCATTAGAACTGTCACAAATATTTCAAATCTCCCCATTGGGGAAATACGGCAGGATTACAATCTCCTTCCTTGATTGAAATAAAGCATAGCCAAATAACTTGCTTTGGTCAATGAAATGTGAACGGATGTGATAACTGTCACTTCCAGAAAGAAGCTTTGAAAACCAATAAACGAGAACTGCATTCTCTTTTTTTCTGCCATGACAACGCATAAGGTTAAGGATGGTGGTAGCTATAATAATCTGAGTCCTGGAGTGAGAATGACATTGAGTAGAGCTCCCTCAGAACCATAGTGAACATGCAGCACAGACAGGAAATAAACCTTCTTGTTCTAAGACATTAAGGCGTTCAGGATGTTACTGCAGCATAACCTAATCCGTTTTGTTTGCCACAATCACATACTAAAATTTCTCATGCTGTTCTTTCAAATACATGTGAGTACAAAAAAAGGGACCTTCTCAAATCCAAGTTTTAAATTAGAGAGCAAGTTACAAAAATATTTTTTAAATACTTATTTCAATTTCCTTTTGGTTGGGGTCCATTGCTGTAGATCCATTGTGATCCCTTTTGGAGGTATTGAACTAGCTTGTTTTTTCAAGTTGCCAGAGTTCTTTTGCTGGTTTCTTCTCATCTGAAATGTCTTTCAACGTAACGCAGATAGGTTTGCAGCACACCTCTTCTTGTTTGCTAGGAACTTTCCTACTTAGTGAGAAGAAGGAGCAGTCCCTAACTGACACTTCTGTGACCTACTCTGGAAGACTGACCTAGCAGGAGAGGGAAGGATTTACTAGGAACCTGGAATGCAGCTGTTCTGTTTTGTCCCATTCCCCTGTGTTTGTCACAGTCCACGCTAGTGCTGGAAGATCTTCATGTGCAGTGGTAGGTTGTTCCCTAGGCCACTGTTGGAAGCTTGGGTGGGTGTCTGGAGTCCTTCTCCATGGAGGCTGGCATTGTGGGACATTGCTCTGCCCCAGTCTCCCCGCAGTGGCGACACTGGCAGATAGGTGAGGCTATCTAGGCAATGGTTGTGGGTGTCAGGGCTGCAGGTATTTACTACACCTGGGTCCAGGTACGATAGCTATTAGAGGCTAGTGGGTCTCTGGTGGAGCACTGGACCATGGGAGCAGTTCCTGCCAGTCAGCTGATGGGAGCTCCAGGGACAGAAATAAATGTAGACCTGTCATTCAATCCAGCAATCCCACTACTGGGTAACTACCCGAAGGAAAAGAAGTCATTTTGTCAAAAAGACACCTGCACTCCAATGTTTATTGCAGCACAATTCAAAATTTCAAAGATGTGGAATCAACCTAAGTGCCCATCAATTCATGAGTGGATAAAGAAAATGTGATATATTTAGGGCATGGAGGACTACTCAGCCATAAAAAGGAATGAAATAATGTCTTTTCTGGCAACTTGGATGAAACTGGAGACCATTATTCTAAGTGAAGTATCTCAGGAATGGAAAAACAAACACCACATGTTCTCACCAATAATTGGGAGCTAAATGATGGCCATGCACCGGCACAAAGAGAAGTAAAGGACATTGGAAACCAAGAAGGGGGAGGGTGGGAGTGGGTGCAGGGTAAAAACTTACCAATTGGGTATAGTGAACACTGTCCTGTTGATTTGGACACTAAAAGTCCCAACTTAAACATTATACAAAGTACCATGTAACAAAGACATTTGTACCCCCTTAATATTTTGAAATAAACAAGTAAGAAAGATACTTATTTCAAAGTCAATGCATGAAGAAAATTCAAGTTTCTCCACATGCATAATCCTCTAACGACCAGGCAGTATAGGTCGGGGAATTTCATCACACAATATCATGAAGAAAAACTCAGTGTTCAAAGTTGTACTTCACTGAGAACCATGCACAAGGAACAGAAAGGAATTTAGTCTCATTAACAGCAAAAAGCAGTGGTTACAAGACCTTAGAAGAGAAGGGGTGAACACTTCAGGCTGCAATCAACAGTTAGTGTCAACAAAAGGAGCTATGATGTGAGTTTGGTTCAAAAGACAAATTGCTGTTTTATTGACAGGAGTCCTGTGCTGTGACCAGTCTAAAGAACCAAAAGGAAGAAGTAAGACTGCAAAATTATCACAGAAAACACATTCATGCTGGGGGAATAACGTTTGTAAAGATTTTTATAAATAAATGGTCACAAAAACACTTGAAAGTCACAGGCTCCATTTTCAACAGGTTAGTTAATTCCAAAACTATGAATCTATTTATAATGCTGCCCTGGAAGGGTCACGGCATCAGTGATTTCTCATCCATTTTTCCTCCCCAAGGACTCTTTTGACATTTGATTAAATTTCACAGAAACTCGCTTCAACTTTCTTAAACTTAACTTTATCAACCTTCAGCAGGCTTTTCCAGAACCTTGTAGGTGTTGGCATACTGAGTTCGCATGATAGTAAAATGATTTTAGAGTATTGGACTTGTTTTTTAAAACTCTAATTAAACAGTTATGAGAGACTATATGGAAAACACCTGGCCCAGGATCTGGTACACGACAGGGACCCCCTCCTCCCCTGTCCTGACTACACAAAATGCATGTCATCCCAAGTCATAATTCTACATTTCAGACTTTGGTGCAATAGCAATTAACCTTCCACATAATAAAAAATGTTTATGAAACAGAAGTACAGCCTTCAAAATAATGTTTTTATCTGTCAGAACATCTCTCCCAGACACAAGAAGAAAATGAAAAAGTGACTTCTTAGGTTCATGTTTTTCTAAGCCACAATGTCCCACTTAACTCAAAGTGCACTAAATCAGACTCAATGTGTCTTCTCCACAGGCTTATTTGTTTGAGACCCAAACCTATTGGTGTTTTAATCATTAAAAACATGTGATGCAGCCAAAGAAACTGTCAAGAGAACAAACAGACAACCCACAGAATGGGAGAAAATTTTTGCAAGCTACACATCTGATAAAGGGCTGATAACTAGAATCTATTTAGAACTCAGGAAAATCAGCAAGAAAAAATCAAACAACCCTATCAAAAAATGGGCAAAGGACATGAACAGAAATTTCTCAAAAGAAGACAGAATAATGGCCAACAAACATATGAAAAAATGTTCAACATCTCTAATCATCCGGGAAATGAAAATCAAAACCACAATGAGATATCACTTAACTCCAGTGAGAATGGCCTTTATCAAAAAGTCCCCAAACAACAAATGCAGGCATGGATGCGGAGAGAAAGGAACACTCCTACACTGCTGGTGGGACTGCAAACTAGTTCAACCTCTGTGGAAAGCAATATGGAGATACCTTAAAGCGATACAAGTAGATCTACCATTTGATCCAGCAATTCCACTACTGGGCATCTACCCAAAAGATCAAAAGTCACTTTATGAAAAAGACACCTGCACTCGAATGTTTATAGCTGCACAATTCACAATTGCAAAGCTATGGAAACAACCCAAGTGCCCATCGATTCATGAGTGGATTAATAAAATGTGGTATATGTATACCATGGAATACTACTCAGCTTTAAGAAACAATGGTGATATAGCTCCTCTTATATATTCCTGGATACAGCTGGAACCCATTATACTAAGTGAAGTATCTCAAGAATGGGAAAACAAGCACCACATGTACTCACCAGCAAATTGGTATTAACAGATCAAAACCTAAGTGGACATATAGGAGTAACATTTATCGGGTGTCGGGAGGATGAGAGGGGGAAGGAGGAGAGGGGTATATACAACCACGAGTAAGATGTGCAAAGTTTGGGGGATGGACATGCTTGAAGCTCTTACTCAAGGGGGGAGGGGGGCATGGGCAATATAAGTAACCTTAACACTTGTACCCCCATAATATGCTAAAATAAAAAAAATAAAAACCATGTGATGTTCCAGTCACGCTTTGCTGCTGTACCATACTACTAATATTGAAAATCTCCTATAAAATATGCCAAAGCTGCCGACGGAATATATGTTTATTTTGCTTACATGTTATAATCCTTATATTTTCAATCTAAAAGCCCTTTATAAAAAAAAAATGATTTTATCTTCTATAGTGACAGACATGAGGATAAATTTTTTTAAGCAACCAGTTCCAGAATTCAGTTCCCATGAGGTAGTTATTTATCCCACAGATGACAGATGATAGATTTTTTGTTGCTATATTTCATTTTTCATATTTTGTTGATATTTTACACTAAAGTGTAAGTTTTAGATCAGCAGCAATTTTTTCTAAAATGAAACTCTATAAGACTGTGCCATCTACCATAACACACACTATTTATTTATTTATTTCAGCAAATATTCACTGCATGTACGGTTTACGTCCGAGTGGGAAAAGAATAGACTTTCAAACAGGAGACCCTCTGGATTCAAATCCTGATTATACCCCTACTGGTGTGTGACCCACAGACAAACACTAAAACTGCATAATCCTTAGTTTCTTCATCTTAAAAATATGATTAATACCAATATTGCAGTATTTTTGTAAGAAACAGCAGAAATAATACATGTAAATCTCCAATCACAGGGCCTGACATATAGTAGGCACTTAGTAACATTAGATTTCTTGATAGCTAACCATCAGATTTCCTTCCAAGAACATACAAGAGTATATTACCCAGCCTCTTTTTCAGTTAGGCAGCACCAGGTAACTAGTTCTGACCAATAGGCCATGAGCAGGTGTGTTGGCTAAAACAGAATTGAGGGGATAAAAGTCATATCAGTTTCTTCTGCTACTACAAACAAAGAAGCCCCTGTGTTCCAGAAAGTGCAGGATGGAAGGGTCTCCATCATCCTGCATCCTTGAGTGACTATGTGTAGTAGATCCACTTTTCATCCAACCCAGAATATATGTGTAGCCATGAGGGAGAAATACACTTTTATTCATCATGATAAGCCACGATGAAGTCTGGACACTGTTTCTAATCACATCATAACCTATCCTGACAAAAACAAAAATTAGTACCGTTAGTAGGGAACTACTATGATAAAAATCATATCCTATATATTATCAAATCACCTCTCCTACCAAAAACAACCAGAGAAGCTAGATGAAATGCAAAAATATATAAGCCACCTAAAAGCTAATAAGGCAACCAAGACTTACAGGGAAGATAAGATCACAGAGAGAAGGGACGTGCATTTTGTTGAGCCCAACAATCTGCACTGCCTTTCCCTCAAGGTCTTTGTAAGCAGTTTGAGCCAAGAGGCTGTCAGCGGCTGGAACAGGGACAGAAAGCTGCATATGAACAGGCAAAAGAGTGAGAGAAATGTTCTATATCTTAGTTGTGTTACATGACTAAATACATTGTTCAAAACATCAAACTGCACACCTAAAAGGAGTGAATTTTACTGTATGTAAATCATACATACCTCAATAAACATGTCTTCTTTAAAAACTTCCATTAGTTTCACTAATGACCAGAGAAACGAAAATCAAACAATAAGATTTAACTTTTTTTAATCTCTCAGATTTGCAAGGATTTGAAATATTGACAAGTTCTAAGAAGTTTGCTTTCGTAACTATAAAGCTATGGGTAAAGACACAATTTCATAGACAGTGTGGATAGTAATCAGTACAAAATTCTTTAGAAGGCAATTTAGAATATATGTTAAAATTTTAAAGGTATATTTCCTTCAAGTCAAGATCCTCACTTTCAGAGAAAAACTGAATATGTGTTATTTTGCTTGTAAATAAGATACTGCATGTCGATCAAAGCTGCTGGAACAAGTTATATTGGCTAAAGCTATTAAAGAAACTTATACATTGTCTATAAATTCATGCTTCCCAGTGAGCTTCTGGTATTACTTCTGGGGTTCACAGTACAGAGTAATTTTTAGATGACATTTTACTGAGAATTTAGTAAGATCTTAAATCTTATACATTCTTAGATGGAAAATATAGTACTTACATTTTTAATGAAATTGTCACCTAGTTAAAGCTTGACGAAGGGGGAGTCCTATCACATATATTAAACACATAAACATTTTCAATATAAAACTGCATATTATCTTTAATATATGTTGATGACTGGGTCTTATGCATATGACACAGTTTGTATGGGTCAGCCAATAAACGCTGACATTTAATCTCCAGATTTTGATCATTTGTAACTACAGACAAGAAAACAAAATAAATTATTACTTGCAGATAAAATTACCATGAGGCTTTTTAGAGAAAGGTATAAATTAGAAAAATCCCATAAGTCACAGATGACTGTAGCCAAAGCTGTAGAGGAATCTTTGTCCAGAAGTCATATTCCATACTTCCTTATTACTCCATCAAAAAATAAGATTAAATGTATTGCTTTTTAATCAAAACCAAATTTGCTTAGACTCCAACATGAACTAATACTGTTTTCCCAAATTGGTTTTCTCTACTCTATTCAATTTAGGCTCCAATCAATCCAATTAGTTTTTAACATGTATAAATGTTATGCATTTATCATGTTACCATGATAGGACCATAGTAGAAAAATAGAATTCAGAAGTAAACAGGAGTCCTACACTAGGCTGCCTGCATTGCAGGTTATGCTGAGGAACGAGGAAAAATTCTATGGGTAAAAAGAGAGCAATGGCAGTAAGCAGAGCAGTTACAGTTACACAACTGACCTTTGAACAACAGGGATTTGAACAGTGCAGGTCCACTTTCTTCCATCTCTGCCACCCCTGAGACAGCAAGACCAACCCCTCCTCTTCCTCCACCTCTTCAGCCTACTCAACATGAAGACCAAAAGCATGAAGACCTTTATGGTGACTCACTTCCACCTAGTGAATAGTAAATATATTTTCTCTTCCTTATGATTTTCTTAATAACATTTTTTCCTCTAGCTTACTTTATTATAACAATGCAGTACATAATACATATTATATACAAAATATATCTTACATACAAAATATATTACAAAATATATTAAATATATTAATATATTTAAAATATATTACAAAATATATTACATACAAAATATATCAAAACTGACTGCTTATGCTATCATTAAGGCTTCCAATCAAGAGTAGGCTCTTAGTAGTTAAATTTTGGGGCAGTCAGAAATTATACATGGATTTTTTACTGTGCAGGGGGGTCAATACTTCTAACCCCTGCATTGTTCAAGGGTCAACTGCATTTCCATCTTTCAAGAAATCAAATTTCTTCTGGCGTGAAGCATGAATCTGAAGAGGTTACAACAAAGGCAGGAAGACAAGTTATGAAATTTTTAGCAAAGTGCACATAGAAAGCAATGGGCTGGTGGAGTCCTAGGAAAATGAGTGAGATGGAGAATGGAGGGACAGCAGGAAAGCAGTGACAGTGAAGGGGGCAAACAGAAAAAGACAGAGAAAGTGGAAACCTAGGACTGGGGATCCATGCAAACTGATCCTACTGCCTTTCTGGTTAACGTGAAGATCCTAGTGGGAGAGTGAAGTTCCCGGACCTACCCTGTAAGAAACATCCAGTAGAGATGAGCTCATTGCAGTTAATTAAAATGTTTATGATTAAAAAAAAAAAAACTTGACCAAAAACAGCTAATCTCAGTTTTCAAATTTTAGAAAGTATGTGGGAAAAAATTATGAAGAATAAATAATTCTATTAAGGTCTAAACTTCTTTCTAAATAATCCTGATTAGGCAATATGTGGAATTTTCCAAAGAAGCCAACATATTAACTTCCGGCTTTCACATGACCTATTACAAAAATTTACTGAAGCACCTGAGGTTGTTGTATCTTGATTGAGAATTATAATAACCTAAATACCTACCACGCAATTGTCTCTCAGAAGAGTATTAAATAGCATTATGGTAAAGGAGAGTTGAATTTTGAGGGTGATTCTGCAATTTTTAGCCTAAGTAATGTGACTACTTTCCAGTCACATAACGTTAACCATCGCGAAAGAGAAGGAAACAGAATGAGCGGAGATAGAACACACAGCCTCAGTGAAAGGTAACTTTCAGGTGATCTATCCAATAATTAATTATTTCAGTAGGAACACCAACTCAGGTAGTTTTAGCCCCAATGTTCAGTCTGGTCATAATGCTAATATATCTTTGAACATACACAGTGTGCCTCTACCTATACTTAATACTTCATAGGGAAAGTCTATCCTATTATATTATCAATATTGGGCCTTACATTAGCTTACAACAACACACAAACAGTGTCCTGAGTAGGTATCTCAGTTTAATCCCATGCACTTTTGACAAATCTATCAGTTTCACAAACTAGTCTTATTTTAGAGACTAGTTTCACAAACAAGTCTCTAAAATAAGAAGTTTCACAAACTTCTTATTTTACATCCAATCCTTGAGCAAACACTTCAACCAAACAGACGTGTCATCAAGGATAGCAGACCTTAACATCCAATGCCCATTAGTTCATCTACTATACCACAACCTCCAACAATTCATTCATCTGGTAGCTCAAAGTCTCCTAGCCTGTTGCTAGGAGAACATTCAGAATATTTCAATAAAGCCTTGAAAAACAAGTGAAATTAAACTGAATCCCCATAAAACTAAGAATTCTTCAAAATTGTATTTCTTTATACTTAAAACATCCAGAAGGTACTCTTTGTTAAAATCGAGATCATAAATATTAATAGAAATGAGCCTACTATTTCCACACCAGCTGATTTCCTAATTATTGAGTAGAGTCCCACGACCAACCTCACATCTAACATCTCGGCTAATACAACCACAGAAGATAAACAAGTCATGCGGAATTAGCCTATGCTCTTTATATCAACAAGCTCTGGAACATCTGTTGCCTCCAGAAATATGACTTTATTTAGAGACATGGTTATTAAAACTAATATTAATATTATACATTTAGATTTCTCTTTTCTTCAGATAAACTCCCTATAATCACACTAATGGTGATGTCCCCAACATTGTACATATAAGTCTGTAGACCAACATGATTATTATGAAGAAAGAGGCTATTCAGTACCTGTTTTGCACATGAATCATGTGAGTATGAGATTGATGATGCTGCCGACCCCAAGTTATTAGTCCTCCAAAAGTCCAGGATGGAAGGACTTCAAAGAGAATATAAGATCCAAAAGAAAAAGCTGGAGAGACTACAAACTGAGGTCAAACAAATAAAGAATAATTTAATTCAAAGGCATATAAAAAATAAAATGCTATGTCCCAAAATTCTTTCATTGAAAAAGTGCAGAGGCCGAGAAGTTGCAATGGATACATGCAGCTCAAAGCCCATATTTTAATCCCAGAGCTATTCATAACTTTTATAACAAGTCTAGATTTATAGATCCTGTGCTCTTATAACTCAAAAGATCAAAGGTCCATTCTTAAAATACCTGCTATTGGAGCCACAGAGAAGTACCCCTTTGAACCATCCAGCCTTAACTCTTTGTGAACCATGAGAGATGGGTTAACTCTGGGGCTTTCCCAATATTTTTTCAATCATGTCACTACTAAAGTTTGATAAAAGGAAAAAACAGAATGATAGCTCTTTGAATTTTAAAGGTTTTAGTGAAACAATGCATACATGAAGAAAGGGAACAAGGTCTAGCTATTTAAACTGCTTTCGGCTGCATCAGCCTAACATTAATAGCTTGTGGTACTCTTAGCCTTGTCTTTGTCTTCCTTGAAAATGCCTCCCCATGGTGAAGTTGGCATCTGAAGTCTGAAGATAAAAAGAGAAGCATGTTTTGTCTGTACAACACATGCAATAAAATACCACAAAGCTTTTCCTATTGAACACATCTCTAGAGTCTACTTAAAGTGATTTCTTTTTATCATTCTCAGTACTTAGAATTAGGCAAAAGAAAGAGCTAGAATGTAGCCAGAGGCAGGAATGTAGCAGGCAATGGAGATTGCCACACACTGCAATGCCTGCATTGCAGTGGACAGTAAAGAGTAAATAAGATTGTTACAGGTGGCCAAGGAGAATGTCAAAACCTTGACTTGAGACTGTGCACTCTAAGTGGGAAAAAATATGACAAATCCTGGGTAATTAGACAACAGACAATGTTACAGTTTGAATGTTTGTGTCCACTCCAAAATTCATGTTGAAACTTAATTCACAATGCAATAGTATTAAGAGGTGGGACCTTTGGGGAAGTAATTAAGTCATGAGAGCTCCACCCTCATGAATGGGATTAGTGGCCTTGTTAGAGACTCTTCAGAAAGCTGCCTGGCCCTTGTACCCTTGTGCCTTCTGCCATGTGAGGATATAACACTATCTTGGAAGCAAAGAGCAGCCCTCAGCAGACATCAAATCTGCTGGAGCCTTGATCTTGGACTTCCTAGCGTCCAGAACTAGAAGGAATAGATTTCCAGGGGGAGGAGGGTGTTTGTTCCTTTCGTTAAATACTGGGTCTCATTCTGTTAACATATTATAATGCAATGCTCAAGAAATGAATCAAATATTTTAGAAGGAAGCTTCTTCTACTGAATCTGAGCTTTTGTCAAGCAAACAGGTAACTCTCCAGGACCTTGAAATGACTTTCCAAGGGAATTGTAATAACATGTTCTTTTTTAGGGCCAAATCATGTTCACTTACTCATAAGCCTGTTCTTTGCACTTCCAATAGTTAGTTCCTGATGATAAAGTAACAGTTTCAAGTATTCATCCTCTTAGCTCTAAGTAGCTCAAATCATTTATTTAACAAAAATAAAATTGCTCCTTCATATTTTCATGAGTAACATCTTAGAAAGAGGGAAAAACAATCTTCTTCATATGTCCCCTGTGGCTATGACTATTCATATCACAATTAATGATTTCTGCATCAACAAAAAATAACTTGAAGCCGGGCATAGTGGCTCATGCCTATAATCCCAGCACTTTGGGAGGCCAAGGCAAGAGGGCAGGAAGACTGCTTAAGCCCAGGAGTTTGAGACCAGCCTGAGCAGCACAGCAAGATCCCATCTCTATAAAAATTTTTTAAAAAATTTTCCAGGCATGGTGGCATGTGCCTATAGTCCTAGCTACTCCAGAGGCTGGGGCAGAAAGATCCCCTGAGCCCAGGAGCTCAAGGTTGCAGTGATCTATGATCACACCACTGCACTCCAGCCTGGGTGACAGAGCAAGACCTTGTCTCTAAAACAGAAAAAAACCTTGAATTTTGGCTATAAAATTACACCATCTGATCCTTTTAATTTTAGCTGATTTTAAAGTCAATGTCAAATGATCTCTATAAGGCCAATGGGGTAGTTTATTAATGAATTCTTCTAGGGAGATTTATTGTTTTCCTGAGATCAGACAGTCAGCAGGAAACCCATGTGTGTGTTTTTACCATTCCTTTGTAGTTTCCATGTCAGCTTCTTATCGTACCAGAACAGGAGCGATCAGGGCAATCCTTTGTCAGATGCTTCTAAGGACCTCTAGGATTTAGAGAAATTCATTTAGTGTTTCTGGTATATTAATTGCTAAGACAGCAGTAGAAAATTCAAAAAGCTTTGTTTGCAGGAATCATGTCAAAAAGCCACTTGTTCCAGATTAAATGCAAAGGAGATTTTTAGTAAACACTTGGCTGTTTATTAATAATAAAAATAAAGAAGCCTATTCCTTCCTATTGTTTGCTCATGTTAGTCTTTCATGATTTCTCCACAGCACTGTAATGATGGTAGCTTTCAAATAGATGAATATGAGAAGCAAATTCTCTAAAATGAATTCAGTTTCACATCTGTTTCTAACAGGCATTTTGGTCTGCACCTCATACCTTTTTGTAGGCATGAAAAATACATCAGTAATGTATTCGTGCAAGAAACTACATTGTGGTAATATCTGAGTTCCTCTTAATGTTCAACAAATGTTATTACAAAGAAGCATAGCTTTCATAGGGAAAAAAGCATCCTTTTTACTATATGGCTTGAGTCCTTTCAAGGGTCGTTAAAATACATAGAAAGTTCTGCCATTTTCTCCCAATGCCAGGTCTAAGTATGATTTGCATGAAAGTGGTTTCAGCATATAAGTGGGAGGTCTCGTGGAGTGTCAGAACTAGACAAGCTTCAATGATCACTCACTCAAAATTGTCAGATTGCCCCTGGTTAAGAACCACTGGTCTATGTGGATGATTTTAGTACCTTGATACAGGATACCTCATCCAGGATACTGGGGAGTGGAAACTAACTCTTTGTAAGAGTTACTAAAGAGTTACTAACTCTGTCGTAAGAGCTATAAAAAGAGAAAAGGAAAATGCATTGTCTTTCTTGATCTTGAGAAAACTAACCATGTAGAATTAGATAGAAATAATCTCCCTTAAAAATTCCTTCAAACTCCCTGAGTAACACCTGTTTTATGATGGAGTTGAATAAGTGGTGACAATACTGGAATTGTCTCGCATTCTTACAGTGAAATAAATTTTGACGAAAGCATCGCCATCGCCATTCTAGTATGAGTCATTCTAGCATTTAAGTTCCTCAGATACACGGAGTCTGGTATTATCCACATTATCTACTAATATACTGAGAATCTTGTTAAAATCTCTTATGTTTCAAAATACAGAGACCCGTGCAGACAAGTGTGAACAAAATGGAGAACATATGGAAAAGATAAAGGGATACACACAGAATCTAAAGGCAAGAAGCTGAGCAGCTTCTTAGGATACTAGAATTATGAGCTGGAAAGTCACTAGAAACTCAGACAACAACACTCTCCTTTCCTCTGGAACTATGCGGGCTCTTTTCCCTCTTCCTATTGGTGTACCTATTTCGTTCATCTCTCTGTAAGTGAACTGATGCTGTTTTTCTAAATACAGCGTCAGAAATAGGTACCCAGGCACTAAAACATGGCGACACTACTCCAGTGACTGCAACTGACTAATTATTAAATATAATCTTGTGTCACAATATATCAAATTCTCAGAGAAGAATAGGGCCAGTGTGAGCCAAGGGATCATTCATAGTCCAAATAATGATAGCTACATTGTCAGATTACAGAAAATGGCCATAAAGGGACACCACTCTCAATACATGGAAAAAGTTATCAATGAAAGAGCATCAGAAGCTAAGAAAGGACTGAAGACAGTGGAGCAAACTGTTCGGGGTGCTGACTCCAGCACTGCATGGATTTGAAGGCTGTCACTTACTGTGTGATCTTGGACAAGTTATTTAGCCCTCTCTGTGTCACAATTTCCTCATCTGTGAATAGGGTAATCAAAATACCTACTTCTTGGGGTTACTTTATAGATACAATATGCAAAATACCAAGCATAGTGAAAATGGTTAATGCTCAATGAAGATCATCTGCTATTAAAATCATTATACCGAGTGTGATAGGTAGAATAATACCCTCCCTCCCCAAATATGTCAACGTCCTAACATTCAGAGTCTGCAAATGTTAGGTTACATGGCAAAGCGGAATTAAGTAGATGGAATAAAGATTGCTAATGAGTTTACACTAAAATAATCCTGGGCCATGTGGGTGGGTCCAAGGTAATCACAAAGGTACTTAAAAATGGAAGAGGAAACTAGAAGGGGGAGTTAGGAAGTCTAGAAAGAGCAAAAGGCAGGGAAAATGATCCTACTCAGGACTACAGAAAAGAAAGCTGCCCTGTTGATGGCTTGATTTGAGCCCACTGAGACCCAGGGAAGACATGACCTATAGAACTATAAAATAATAAATGGGCATTATTTAAGCAGGTAAAATTAGTGGTAATTTGTTAGAAAATTTGTTAGAAAAAATAGAAATATTTAGCCATAGAAAATTAATACACTGAGATTTTTAAACTTACTCAAATTTTGATAAATGATTTCCAAGATTATAAAATTTTCATTAATAATTAATAATAACAACAATAATTCCTAACGTGTTAAAAAATTATAATCTTATCAAGGCAGACTCTGGCAAAACTATGCATAAGGTTACATTTCTTTTCAGTACCTACCACTTTCCCCATGCCCACTGGGTGTTCCCCTTCTGTTTTGGCATCTCACTTAGCACACACTACCTTTTTATTGCACCCTGGCTTTTTCCCTTCTTAACCCTACCAGCTGAGAATGGACACCACTCTTTGGGATTATTTAAATTTCCTACTTCAACATACTCCCTCCATGCCTAATTCCTTCAAAACTATGCTCATAGATAGTGTTTAGTTAGTTAGTTTAACCAATCAGTTAACACTCCTGTCTTCCTGGGTATCCTGCATTTTAACAGCATCTTCCAGAGGCAAATATCTAACCTCGAGAAATCAGCAATACCAGCACAGATGAAAGTCAATGTAAGGACATAGTGGGCGCCATTCACAGTCGACATGCAGAGCCTCCCCCAGGACCCTCCCCCATGCAGTGCAGTGTCCAGACTGCACAACCAGGTACGGTTGGTTTTCCTGCCTATGGGTATGATACTTGGAGTCCATTCAGACCAATAGAGAAACAATTTGAGGTACAAGCAGTCCTTTTAGCCTTCTGCAAATGAAATGGGCAAGGCAGCCGCCCTCTCTCTCTCTCTGCCCATGCATAGGACTAGACCTGAAGAGTTAGTCAGCAGTGAGTTGTGTCTACAGAGCTCACTGGCACAAGCCCGCTGAAAGAGTATACACACTCTCTTGGCAGGTTTTCTCGGGCCTCAAGAAAATAACACTTAAGAATAGCAAACTTCTCCTGCAAGTAAGAGATGTTTCACCGTATCCTAGGTAGCCGCCAAAATGCCCTTTAAAAATACCAAACTACTAACCCACCTTAAAAAAGACAAAAAGAGAAAGAACCAACCTGAAATCGGACAAAAAATAAGATAATCTATTTTTCCCACACTAAAAAGTGGCATCCAGAAAGGAAAAAACATTTTAAAAAATAAATAAAAATAAATAAATAAGCTAATTCCCAGAAGAATTGGTTGTCTTTTTTTTTTATTTCGGCATATTATGGGGGTACAGATTTTAAGGTTTCAATAAATGCCCTTTCCCCCCCTCCCCCCACAAGTCTGAGTTTCCAGCATGACCATCCCCCAGATGGTGCACATCTCACTCATTATGTATGTATATACCCGCTACCCGCCCCCCTCCCCCCTGCCCAATACCCTATTACTGTAGTACCTATGTGTCCACTTAGGTGCTGCTCAGTTAATACCAGTTTGCTGGTGAGTATATGTGGTGCTTGTTTTTCCATTCTTGGGATACTTCACTTAGTAGTATGGGTTCCAGCTCTAACCAGGAAAATATAAGATGTGCTATATCACCGTTGTTTCTTAGAGCTGAATAGTACTCCATGGTATACATATACCACATTTTATTAA
>VSMD01016034.1:0-29698 GCA_008750895.1 Mirza zaza
GATATAGTTTTTATGAGTACTACAAAAATCTTTATTCACACAAACTGGAAAATGTGGAGGAAATGGACAAATTTCTAGAAACACACAGCCTCCCTAGGCTCAACCAGGAAGAAATAGATTTCCTGAACAAACCAATCTCAAGAGCTGAAATAGAAACAGCAATTAAAAATCTCCCTAAAAAGAAAAGTCCTGGTCCAGATGGCTTCACACCCGAATTTTACCACACTTACAAAGAAGAACTAGTACCTATCTTGCAGAAACTATTCCACAACATCGAGAAGAACGGAAACCTCCCCGACACCTTTTATGAAGCGAATATTACTCTGATACCAAAACCAGGAAAGGATGCAACAAAAAAAGAAAACTACAGACCAATATCCCTAATGAATATAGATGCAAAAATTTTCAACAAAATCTCAGCTAACCGAATCCAGACGCTTATCAAAAAAATAATCCATCACAACCAAGTGAGCTTCATCCCAAGGATGCAGGGATGGTTCAACATACGTAAATCTATAAATGCAATTCACCACATAAACAGAAGCAAAAACAAAGACCACATGATTCTTTCAATAGATGCAGAAAAAGCTTTTGACAAAAAGACTTCCTATTATAGCAAACAATAAAATATAAAATATCTCAGTCCTTCATAACAAAGTATGGGAAAGAGTTTTCTAAACTAATTGTCACCAAATTTAATTCAGGGAGGTAGCTAGAGGTTGATGCTGGCTGGAGAGCCTAAAGGTGCTTAAATGAAGCTTCTCAGTTTCTCTGAAAACTCAAGTGACTTCAGTTTATCAAAAACTTTGACAGTTTCTCTGCCCCTCTTAACCACATTTGTTAGTCAAATTGGCACTCTACTTAGAAAAATCAAATGAAATATGATACCGTAATCTTTCCAAAGGTGCCCTTGACTCTAATGACAAAGAAAGTAATGAGGAGAGGCCCTTCCAAAGCTGGTGGCTCCGAGTACGTCTTCTTAGATAGAGACTCAGGAGCAAACTGTACAACTCCATTTGGATCACCAAACTTTTGTATCTAAAAAACATAAACAGAGAGCAGAGTAATTAATATATAGAACTATGGAAGAAATTATAGTATCTAACATATTAATACACAGATAAAGCAAGGAAAGAAACATAGAAATGACACTTGAATATAATCCACCTAGCTACCTCATTTTTCAAAAACTTCTTTACCACCCTGACTGCTGTCTAGAACAACTAAGTTCTTATTCCCCAAATATTATGGGAATAAGTATCCAGACATCAACAATTTGTAGAATCACAAAAGGATAGTACTTCGATGCCTGAGTTTTGCCTTATTCATCTCATATTTGCTACATTTAACCAGTTAATTTTAGCTAATTTCCTTCTACTAGCTATGATATAACATGGAGAAAGGCAAAAAATCCCTGCCATGGTTAATTATATGCAAATTGGCAAGGCTATGGTGCCCAGTTGTTTGGTCAAACACTAGTCTAGGTGTTGCTGCGAAGGTATCTTCTAGACATGATTAACATTTACCATCAGTTGACTCTAAGTAAAGCAGATTATGCACGAGAATGTGGTAGGCCTCATCTAAACTTAAGTTGAAGGCCTAAGAGCTTAAACAGAGGCTTCCTAGAGAAAAAGGAATTTTACCTCAAGACTAATTTAGGAATCCTGCTTGAGTTTCTAGCATATTTGATGGCCCCACAAAATTCAAACTCAAGACCACAACTTCAACTCTTTCCTGAGTTTCCTGCCTGACAGCCTATTCCATGAATTTGGACTTGCCGGGCCCCACAATCATGTGAATCAATTCCTTAAATTCTTTCTGTCTGCCTTCTCTCTCTCTATCCTATTAATTCTGTTTTTCTGGAAAACTCTGACTGCCATAGACTCCAAACAAGAGTATTTTCCAAACATAAAAATGCTGTGCCATCCCTCTGCATTGTCTTCAGTACCCTTGGTCCCCACCACTTTCTGCCCTGACTGACTGGGTAGTTCATGTTAAATACACGGAACTCAGGTCTGATCCACTCACATCATTGTGCTATTTGAATAAATAATAATTTTCCTTCAAATAATCTGACCTACAATCAGTTAACAATTTTTATGTGTTTTGATGACAAAGATATCCAATGTTTAGGATGATGTAACAAATACCTCCTTTCCAAAAGGGCCAAATATTCTAAAAACACCAAGTCTTCTTAAATGTTGTAAAATAAGTATTTGTCACTATATTAAAAACATTTTTAAAAAAATATTACCAATAATCAGGTCATGTAATGAACATAAAAACCAGAATGTTTGACCCATCAAAATTATTATGACTTCATTTTAGTTTTTAATTTTCAATTCATCATGAATATAAGGAATTTTGGCAAATGTAAATATATTTTCTGATAAATCCATTAAATCCAAAATTTGGTGAGAAACAGAAAGCCAGACTTACTGTTAATGTAACATCTTTAGCTCTGGAGTCTAATTTAGCTTCTCCTTTTGCAAGTTTAAGTTTAATAATGAAAGTCTCTTCAACTTCAATTTCTTCATGAGGATAGATTGTCAGAATTATAGTTCTCACTCCACCTTCTCCTTCTCCAAAATAGAAGAACCCGCTCACTGGCTCTGCAATGTCTCTGTTCTGTGGTGGTAAGGCTTCCTGAGAATTGGGTCCTACTATCTCCCAGTTCACCTGCAGGAGGTTTTTTAATTATTATTTTTAATAGAAATGATCAATTTTAAGCAAAGAATCATGCAGAGTATGTAGTATTAAGAAAAAAAGATTATTTTTTAAATTATTCTGGATATCTCTAGCAAATCCTTGTTTGATAAATTCATTTCTGTTAAAAAAAACAGTATTTTCAAATGTAAACTACATATTTTAAGTTTCTATAATTTAAAATTGTATCCCTTCTATATCATCATGAAGACAGAAAACTGAGCACTTCGTTCAGGTTCTTACTTGATCTTTCATCCGCATTGGACCCAGCTGACCACTTCCTTCTTGAAACACTGTCCTGTCTTTCTTGGCTTACATGGTACTTCCATGATACATGCTTTCCTAGTTTTCCTCCTCCTTTACTTCTCTGTCTTCTTTACTTGCTCTCCCTCCTCTGATCCTTCAATGCCGGGAACCCAGGGCCCGGCTCTACATTTTCACACCTCTCTCCATACTCCTTGAGTCCCACAGGTTCAGATGGCTCCCTACATGACAACACCTTCCCCATCTGTGTCTGCAGGCCTGGCCACCCCACAACACGCACCCGCACATTCCCCTGCCTACTTGACTCCTCCACTGGGATGTCTAGTAGTACCTCAAATGCGTGTGTTCAAAACAGAATTCCTGATTTCCCCCAAAAACTTCTGCATCTCAGCAAAATAGCACTACAATTTATCCAGCTGCCAAACAATACTTCTTGGAGTTACCCTTGAGTCCTCTTTCCCTTAGTCTCCACTTAGCCAGGTTAATTTTTCCACCAAAACACACTCTGCTCCTTTCTCGCCATCTCTATCTCCACCACCTTGCTGGGTCATGGTCAGCTTTGACTCTTATGGTAGAGGGCGGCAACCTCCTAACCATCCTCCCTGCTCCCATGGTGCTGGCAGTGGATTCTGCACAATCCATTTTCTTCAAAGCAGACACAAATGAGCTGCTTTAAATGACAATCTGGTGGCATTATTCCCCGGCTCACAACTTTCTAATAGCATTCTATTTGAACTTAGATTGAAATCTTTAAACTGGCTTAGGAGATTCTATGTGGTGAAACCCCTCTTGAGCCCTCCGCTCCATCCCATGCTGTCATCCCCTCTTCTCAAGGCCCCCGACGACACTGGCCTCTCCATACCTTGAGCATGAAGTTCTTAAATGCTCACCCCTCTAACCTCTTCCTCAAAATTCAGCTTTCAGCTTAAATCTCACACCCTCAACACCCGCCAGACCACTCACAATTGTGTCTCCCAATTTTACAAGCAGAGCCCTTCCTTACTGTTATCAGAGAATTTTCTTTGTACTTATTAACTGTTTATTGTCCAACTCTGCATACTAAAATGAAAAGTCTATGAAAACAGAGATGAGGTCTGTCTAGTCCCCCAGGACGTTCTCGGTATTTAGAACAGGGTCTGGCATGTAGAAAGCACTCAACAAATACTGAATTGATGAATTTCACCAGAACCATTCACCTAATTTATAACATGCTCTCAAGAGTTCCCTGAAGTCATATGTATGCCTTGCACATTTTTATGTACTTCATTGGACTCAGAGCCGCTTTATACTTACAAAGTAACTAATAAATATTTATTGATTTTGAATAAATAAATATATTTTGGGGACTAAGAAAATCCAACACCATACTCAGCCTACCAAAATCTATTTTTAAAATCATGAGAAAAATAACTCTACCTGAATCTCTCCCAGGAGTCCTCCGGTCCGCTCCAGCACCAAGGATAAAATCATTGTGGAATTGGGGTTAGGGACAGAAATTTTGCTTTGATTGAGAAATCTTACAACGCCAAAAGGAGAGTCATTCTTGGCAATTGTGATTATGCTCACTAGATGGCGCCCAAGGACCGCTCCTCCGGTAGCACCAGTGAGCAGAATTTCAATGGGCTCCTCAAATTCACTGCATAGCAAGAAGGAGCAATTCCGTTAGTCTAAACATATTAAAGTGCTTGTAAAATCCAAATAACTAGTCATTTTCCAAATTGGTCATACATATTCAAGGCACAGTAGTCACACACCAAGTGGTAAGAAGAGGGTGCTCAGCTAAAAGCATGAATGATCAACGTCAATATTATATAGCCTAGGGCAGTTATTAGACTTTCCTGCCCTCTTTCTAATTGCTTAATGCATTAAGGAAGTGAATTGAAGAATGTTTCCACATTCTGATTAGACTTTTTAAGTCTATAGAAACAGAAATTATTATTTCCTCTATTTGAAATGAAGTGACATATCCAACCACCATGGTATCCCAGCCCTTTTCCCTACCCCACTACCCCCAACTCTCTCATCTATTGTTTCTCAATGGGCACGTATATTATCTAGAGTTCTATCATCAGTGCAAAACACATGTAAGGTCAGAACACAAGAACACAATATTCATGATTTTTGTATGCCCACATTATTTCCTGTATGACTAACCTTTCATTGTCATCAATGATGGTAATATTTATAAAATTTAAGTTCTGTCCATGCTGAAAGGTAACTGTACTGCCATGTAGTATATAATCGACACCTCCAGGAAGGGCAGAGGAGCTCTGAGAGATGAAATCAGCTGTCACATGGCCATAAGTTCCATGCAGCCTCACCACTGGGATCATGATCATCCCAACATCTTCCTCCACTGTAATGAGAATTTAGAATTAACTGGTAAACCAGGTAAAGCAACTTTTATAAGATTCAGCCAAATTAAATCTGGCAATTAAATATAATGGTACAATGTAAGCACTCAATTTTTTCATTATTCATTTATCAATTCAAAGAGTGGTTAATGAAAACCTCATGACATTTTTTTAAGGAGGAATATAGTTTACCAGATGTTGAAAGTTATAGTCAACAGTAAAAGTCAGAATTTAAATAATCTATGTAATCATTAGTATAAGCCTTCTTCCTCTGTGTGCTACATACAAATATATGACCCTTGCTTTCTAAGACAACGTTAGATGAACACAAACACACACAAAAAAACCACTTAAAATATTGTACTAAAAGGAAACCATTCTGGATTGCTTCTACAGATTTAGTGAAACATAAATACAATAGTATAAGTAAATGAGGTTTATGTTATTTATATCATACAAATGTTTTAAAAGTCAAGATATAAATATAATTCTATTACATTTTCAGTTCCTATGAAATCTTCAGAATCTGAAAATGGATCCTCAATGTTTAATTTCAACTTAATTCTTTTCAAAAATAAATTTATTTCTTCTTACACTATGCTAACTTATGCATATTAAAATATCATTTAATAGGGTTCATATTAGCTATAGCTAAATAACATTGAACTTACATTATAACAGTAAATGTGCACTGACTAAAATTCCCCAAAGATGGTGAATCAGAGAACAGTAAACAAAAAGAAATTCAAAGTCTCATTTATTTCTTCATCCAAAAATGCAATAGGACTTTTACTAGCTATATAGATTAAAGTTCACAAACTAGAGGGTGATGGCTTCCTGATAAAATCATTATACATCAACTCCTAAAGCAATTTTTGATAAACTTTAAAAATGGCTAGATAACCAAAGAATTTTGATAGAGGCAATGAAGCCAACAAGTTAATTGTAGCAACAAGATATTAATAACATGTTGGTTTTTAAAGTTTATTCATAGTCTGCCTTGAATAAAGTCATTTCCTAGAAAGGAAGCCCTGTCTTCCTACCCAGGAAGGAATAAAACCATGTATCCTGAAATTTGCTTCTACAGGAGGGGTGAATTGGCAATACTAATTAAGCTCCTACTAGGAACTGTTTTGAGAAAGCAAGATCAAAGATCCAGATACAACCTGCATCTGCAGTCTAGTAAAATATTCATTCCAAAGATGATTATTCATCAGAAAGTGAATGTTCCGATTTCTAATCATATATGAAATTAAATATGCATAAATTGGAAAGATTTTCATTAAAATGCTTGAAACAGAAACATTTTAATAATCTTAAACATAATTTTTCTAGATTGCTTTGTTCCTAAATCACTTAGCTTTGCCACACATAGCAAGGTTCAAGACTACCCAAAGGTAACCAAAAGTATATTTTCAAAATAAGTAAATAAATATATATAAAGGTGTATACGTGTGTAAACACACACACACCACAAACCAAGAAAATTTACATATGAGAATTCAAACTGAATATCATGCTCAGGTACTTTGTAATTCAGAAAGTGCTGGTAAACTTACTTATTAGTAAGTTAACATACCTTCGAAGGCAGTATACTTTGGATCAAATTCAATGATGCCCTCTGCATTATCATTTTTCATTATTACAATTCGAACAATGGAGATGTTCCCTATTTCAGGAGGTTGATCTATTTGAAGTCCATTTTCTCGGATGGTAAAATCATACCCTCTTGAAAAGTCATACAAAACAAAATAAAATAAAATACAACAAAGAAAAGAAATACATAATTGCTTAGCATGATTTAAAAGGTCCTCTTAGCTGCTGTAACTTAGTTCTATTAAGTATTTAATACTTTTAAAGATTCCCAACACTTTTTTTCCCCCAAAATGATGTTTTGAAACAGATTTCTGTGCTGCTCTTAATTATCTGGACCTGCATGAAACCAAAACTAATATAAAGTTACTAAACTTGGACAATGGGATAGGAAATTAGGAAGAAGCTACCATAAAAGAAGCTTTTGGGGATGACAACTGAATAAATACCTTGGTAATGGGCCTTGTGCACTCAGAGATAGTAAATTAGCTGGGCTGTAGATTTACAGTGCTAGGTTAAGAGGGTTACTTTAAGGAAGTAGTGAGTGTCATGCCACCGTAATTTCATCAAGATTCATCAAGATTCAAGAAAATATTTTAATTTCTGTGGAAACCAATTATAATCAATGCCTCTATTCTTTAGTATAGATGGTAGTTTACATTTGTAATGACATATTTATGCACAAGCAGTTTTTGTAGATTAATATTATTCCCATCAAACAAAACTTTTGACTTTCAGGGCTTTAAATGACTTTTAATTCCTGACGCTAAAAAATGGCACTTCCTTCAATTTCCAAATTATGTTGACCTGGTATTTATATCCCACCTAGTGTTGAAAAGTAGAAAGCTGGTTAATTATGTATAAGACAGAATTATAAAGTTGAGGATTGATATATTAAATAATGAGAGTAACTGTTATCAGTAGTCTGAGATGGGCTGTAGATTAGCTAGTCCCTGTAAGTGAACACCAGCGCAGTAAGTTTTCTAGCAGCGAAGCAAAAAGGGAAACACATTGAGTTATACTTTCCTCTGCAGATCAAAAGAAGCCTAGAAATTTATCTGGAAGGAAAAATTTGTTTTCCCAGAATTAAACTTATATAGAAACTTTTTTTTTTAAAGTAGCAAAGAGGCAAAATCTCCAAGCACTAGTCAATAACACATATTTGATCTCACATTTAATGAGCTACTTTTACCAAACTGCACTTATTTAATTAAAATAGTCAGTGACTAGCCAAAATATTAACATATTTACTATAAGTGCAAATTCATTCCCATCACCAGATACAGGGGCATGTTTGAGAAATTTAAAATTTGAAGTGTATGGGAGCCCACAATATTCTTTTCCCCCCAGACAGGATTATATACACACTATCTAAGTCACTGAGTAAAATATTTTAGTTTTAAAAAGTTTTTAAAGCATGATATTTATAATACGGATGCAAAAATATTTTCATGCACCAGAAAAATTTCTTTAAGACTTCTATAAATGCAAACTTTATTCTAGTTGAAGTCCCACCTATCTGCTATCTGTGCAGGGGTACCTGTATAGCTGCTCCACCTGTGGGTATTTAGGCATGCTAAATGTGTTTTCCACCTCATCAAATCTGCCCCACTAAATCAGGGACTAAACGGGACTCATTATGGTTAATTCCTGATCTTCACTGAAAACATGGTGCACATTAATTGCCAAATATCTTTGACTCAACTTTTTTGCCCACTTTAAAACTGCTATTGGGCAAGTATCCACCTCATTCACCCAGAGAAGACAATACATACAGCCTTCAGATATACCAAGGAAAGGAATCCTTTGTTCCAGCCCTTTCACAGGTATAGAAATAAGGAGAAGCAAATTCTGCCACGCCAGCTAACCTTTGACTGAGAGAACAGTTAGGCTACTGCCTCACCAAATTATTAGAAACCCATATCATGTCCCCTGGTGGCCCAGAGTGAATCCACACAACAAAAACATGCTTTCAGCTTTCAGGAGGAAAACTTACATTTTAGAAAACTGCAAAAAATAAGTCTTTGTCGTAATTTCCCTTCTATGCCCTGTCTTAATGTCACCCAAATCGGGAGAGAAGCAGGGAAAGAACTTTTACAGCTTGGTATTAATCTCTACACAATGTAGAGCTCGCTCTCGCTCTCTCTCGCTCTCTCTCTCTCTCTCTCATTTTCTTTTTCCTAATTTTCTTTTTTCCTTTACCTTCCCTGGAGTTCGACCTTTGTAATTTTGACAGAAAATTCCTCAGGGCCTTCAGGACGATCGTCATTAAGGATTTCAACATGCAGACTCTTCCCCATCTCCCCTGCTTCAAAGAGGAGCTCCCCCGCTGCAGAGACAAAATCCAAGCCTGCTTCCGCTGTTCCGCTCACAGTCTCATACCACAGTCTCACCAGGCCAAAATAGCCACCGGAACGGAAGATTGTGATGTTAACCTATGCGAAAAGCATCTTCTTATTTGATCTAGAACTCCTGGCCTCAAGCGATCCTCCCGCCTCAGCCTCCCAAAGTGCTGCATTATAGGCATGAGCCACCACGCCCAGCCAACGTTTTCTCATTTGATTTAGATGTTTAATCTATCAGACTATATTGTATCTAATTAAAGATTCTATTTACCAGGAAGGATTATGTTCAAATGATACGTAAGTTTAAAAATTATATACACTATATGTTAAAATAATGATGTCAGAAGCAAATTAATCAGTTTGGGAAAAGCTGGAGTAGAATCAAGGAAACATTTTAAAGATCACTCATAATATCAAAAACAAAAAATGATACTAAAATTTTAAGTATTTCACACTATACCCTCTGTACTTCTTCTGCCACTCGAATTTGCTCATGTGCAAAGGCAAATTGGCCATAGGGAGAATCACTGGCCACCATCGTGATGTTGGCACTGCTGGGCTCACTCAGAACCCCTCCCTCACTGACTGCGGTCAGCTCAAACACGTAGAAACACTTTTCCTCAGGGATATCATCATTCAAAGCCTAGAAAAAGACAAAAATAGCCATTAATAGTAGAATCTGTAAAATTTAAAGAAAAACAACCATCACCTAAACAACAACAACAAACTCAGTAATATTAACCTCCACCCCTACCCTCCCCCCACCCCCCACAAGCACACCCAGCAAGGGGCGTAATAGAAACCAGCTAACATCCATACCTGTATTACTACAATGGCTGCAGACTGTCCATCTCGCATTGTCAGTTTCCCTGATGTTTCAGCAAATTCCCCCATGGAAGGAGGGAATATCCCCCAGAACACCGTGATCTCCCCCAGAATCCCTGGGCCACGAACAAGGCTACAACAACACAAATATATATTCAATACATTTTCACTGAAGGTATTTTTCCTAAACATTTGCTGTGTCTTTCCACATAACCATTTATTTTTCATTATTTTCACTTATTTCAAGAACATTGTGCTTTTAAATGACCTCATCTACCAACTATAAACTGAAAGAAAGTCCTTAAACCCTAAGATAGTAACCTGAAGTACTGAGCTAGTGTAAATCTGCCTTGGTAAGAATACTGGCAAAAACCGATCACTAAAAGCATAAGGTTTAAAGGAATAAAAATAAGTATTTATAGATTTTTCATGTAACACATAAGGTACAAAGTATAAAGAGGCTAACAAAGTTCCTTAAAGAACAGAGAACATTTCATACACACACGTGCTAATGGAAAAGGATAAAGTATTACTTTTGGATAAAGGATAAAGTATTAAGTCAAATCCAGCTACTTCGTTGACAGCTGCTTCCCATTCCTCATAAAATTTGGGAAAAACAAATTTGTCTATGATCATACTAATTTAGTTATATGATGGACCCTGATTTTGGAACACTTAGAAGCAAAATGTTTGACCTTGATGATTTTCTATGGAACGATTTTATAGCTAAGGCACATGAGCTTACAGAGATGAAGTAACTCTCCCAAATCAACATGTTTAGTGACAAAACAGGGTTGAAAACATGGATCTTCTGATCGTAACCCCTTGTGCTTTCCTTGGCACAGGTTGTGCAAATCACCCAAGAGTCAGAAACCTCCTCATCATCTAACTTCAAGATAGGTAGAGATTTTCAATTTCTATGCTCCACCAGGATGTTACCAGTACATAAAATGATAATGCTTGCAGGCTATGTGTGTATTATGACGAATGCTGTATTTAAGACTAATTATTTAAATAAAACTTCATAACCCCACATAGGCAAAGGAAAATCATGAAGCCCTTACCTGATGACAGCAGTACCATTATATTTTGCTGAGGGCTCCCCAATGAGGACATGCCTAGATGATGGGGCTATTCCAACTTCTCCTGACGCTCCCTTGTCTCCTCGAATGATTATTGATGCGCTACCTAAGGCGAAGATGATATACACCACTTTGTAGCAAACACGAGTAGGCACTTAGTATATGCCTAGCAACGTTCTATGTGCTTCACACATACGAACCTAGTTAATTCCCATGATGATCATGTAAGTTAGACACTAATATTCTTATTTTACCTAGGAGGACACTGAAGCACATTGAGGTGTTGAAGACATCGAGGCAAATAACTTGCCCAACATCACACTTTAACGAAAGGGGCAGGAGAAAGTGGGGAATATTTTCACTACCACTCCCATGATAAGTAGTGGTCCTCTACCATGTGCATTAATTTGCTGCTATAGTAACCATTTTGCAGCTCACAGCAATTGGCTATGAGGCTATGTCAACTGGCTATGTGGCAAAAGCAAGAATTCTTGGGGGCACTTTATTATTTTTAATTTTCTGATGACCATTTGAATATAATTACTTATAAAACTGTGTGGAATATTTCTAAAAAATGGGAGTTAAAAACTATATCAAGTGATGTGAGTATCCATATTATAATTTAAAAGTAACTTAAAGAGAAAAATTGTTTCCAGAAGCACACATTAGGGTTTCATGAAACAAAGTTTCATGATTACTTTCATGATTAGTTTTCATGATTAGTTCATGAAACTAATCATGAACTAGATTACTGCACTCTCACTTTCTTTGGCAATGGATTAACGGAGCTCAGAGTGGTTTGTCATGTGCAAGTATGTCACAGACAGAAATATAAGAGTTGTTTATACTGATAAATGATTTACCCTGATCCACTGATATATTCTCTGTGTGTCTACTTAGCCTATGTCATATCAACCCTATCATCTTAACGTGACATAGACAGCTGAGCTAACACAAGACTTGTGGAAGAATATGGTGCAACGATATGATTCTTTGACAGCCTTGTTGGAAAACAGATAACTAAGCAGAAAGAATAACTACTCTAACTACATACAGTGATTCTGTCTACAATTTTGAGAATTTCCTGGGCCATGGAAACTGCTATTAGACACAGATTCTTGCATAGGATGGAGTTTTTGATGGCAAAAAAAGAAATGTAACGGCCGGGCGCGGTGGCTCAAGCCTGTAATCCTAGCTCTCTGGGAGGCCGAGATGGGCGGATCGTTTGAGCTCAGGAGTTCGAGACCAGCCTGAGCAAGAGCGAGACCCCATCTCTACTATAAATAGAAAGAAATTAATTGGCCAACTAATATATATAGAAAAAATTAGCCGGGCATGGTGGCACATGCCTGTAGTCCCAGCTACTTGGGAGGCTGAGGCAGCAGGATTGCTTGAGCCCAGGAGTTTGAGGTTGCTGTGAGCTAGGCTGACGCCACGGCACTCACTCTAGCCTGGGCAATAAAGTGAGACTCTGTCTCAAAAAAAAAAAAAAAAAAAAAAAAGAAATGTAACAACTACCAAGCTTTCATATCAAAATTTCTGAACCACTTTTATGGTTATTATTATTTATAGCACAATAAAAGTGTTTTAAAATTTTTGCTTTTTTTCTCTACAAACCCAGGAAATAAATCATCATATGGACCTTAGGCAAATGAGAATTATGATGCTTGTTTCTGAAATGAAAATATCTAAATAACTACTTTCAGATGAAAACAGGCATAGATAGGCTATAATATCAAACATAATAATATGTTAAATTTTAAAATAATGTTTTTTAACTAAAGTAATATGTGATCATTGTAAATATTAATATGTTTAGAAAATATAGGTAATCAAAACCCACTTATTAGCATTACATGTAAATAATTCCAAACTCATGTAAGACTTATAATGTCAAAAATGGGATTATATTGAGCATATTGTTGTGAAGCCTGTTATGTTAACATAACAATTATCCACACAATTAAATATTCCTAATTTTTAATGTAACTAAGGATTTTTCTGCTACATCATTTAAAATGGCTACATAGTATTCTGCCACTCTTAAACAGTTTCCTACTGTTGGACCATTTAGAAAGCTTATATATTTTATTTTATATTTTATAAACATTGCTATAGTGAACATCTCTGTTTAAAAAAAATCACACAGCTAAGCAGTAGGGAATCTTTGACCTATGACCTTACCAATATTGGGTATTAAAATTTTAATTTTAAAGATGTATTACCTTTAACACAGGTAGAAAATGATATCCTTATGTTTTAGCAAACATTTTAGGAATGATATTAATAAATCTTAACATTGTATATCTTTGTAACTATTGATAATTTGGTTACATTTTGGTGAGGACCTACTTTTTAAATTCCCCAAATGTTAATTTTTCTTACCTTTTACTGGAGATATTTCTACCTCATCAATTGATATCAGCTGAATGGTGAAACGCCTGTCCTCCTCCAATAGGGTGTCTTGAAGTGCATGCAATACAATGGTCTTCTGGGATTCAGTCTACATCAAATGAGAGGAACAATATTCCAGATTGGCCAAAGTCAAATTTTGAATGTTCTCATCAGCAGAATAATGTATTTTATACATGTATATTGCTTTTTTACTACTGTATATAAGACAGCATTTCATATCATATGATCTCCATTTCTCAAAGAAATCTACAACCAGTAATGGGGGAAAAAGGGCGAGTATAGGTGGAAATTCCCAGTTAATGTTTACAAAAGATAGTAATAAATGTTCTTGGAAAAAAAGGTGATGGGAAAGTTTCACAGGAGAATATATTCAGAAAATTTCTTCTATTAGAGATTCAAAATGTACCTAAATATATTAAAGCTTCTAAAAAAATTCCCCCACAATAAGAGACTACTTAGTTCAATCAAGGTTTTACAAAATCTATTTCAATCTGGAATGCTTTTTTCTTTAAATTTTAGAACAATTATTAGTATTCTTTGAATGGCACTTCAGAGTAGCAGTTTAGGAAATGTCACTACAGGCTATCTCAGAAAAACAGAACTATAAGTTGTTTCTTAGTTTTTTGAAATTCAAACCCCTTAAGTTTTTAGTCACACAGTGCAGGAAAGGAGTTGAGTTTCCCTGTTGTAAGTTGAGGTAGCAACCTGCTATTTCATTAGAATCTTTCTAAATGATAGCTACTGTATAAAGCACTTTTTAAATGACAGGATGTTTGTTAGTCTCTTTGCAAACATCATTTCATGTAATCTTCAAAGCCTTTGCTCAGGTTAAGCAATGTTATCCTCATTTTGCAATTAGGAAACCAAATGTGAGAGAAATTAATTAATTTTCCTAAAATCACACAGCATGAAATGGCAGAGTGAAGATGTGAACTAAGGTCTAGCTAGCTAGAAAATCTATATCCTTTTTACTTTTCAGTGGCTACTTCCAGTATCACCAGAGAAACATTACTGTGAAGAAAGTAAAGTAGATAAAAAATGATGCAAATATAGGTGACAGAAGTCTGCAACAGTGTATAAACACTCCAGAAAGGGGAGCTAGAGAGAATGGTTCAGTAAGCAAGAAATGTGAATCCCAGAAAGAGAGATAAGAAATGTCAGAACTATAAAAACCATAGTGAAACAGGGTGCTTATAAAGAAATACAGATAGGATCAAATACTGAGGGGAATCTTTGCAATGGAAAATATGTAACCAATTTTTTAAAACAGTGGATTTGGGCTAGTATGAAAAATAAATGTTTAAGATAAATTGTAAAGTAAAATGAGCAAGTTACTGAACAGATTGCAAAGTAAAATTCCACTTGTATAAGAATAAGATACATAAATATGCTGAAATAAAAAAAATATGCTGAAATAAAAAAAAGAATAAGATACATATACTTGAATATGCATAGGAAATTTTTGGAAAGATGTGTAAGAAACTGTCAATTGTGGTTACTTCTAGAAAGTAGAAATACAAGATCCAGGAAGATCAGAGGAAATTTACTTATTTTTTTATATCCCTCTGTATTGTCTGAGTTTTTTTTAAAACTTACCCTGAACACATATATGTTTATAACAAATTAACACAGAAAGATAGATATAAAGACTTCTGAGTTAAATTGGCAGTCAACTAGTTGCATGGACTGTGCCTTCTTGAAACGCACATGTAGACACCACAAAGGCCTGAACTGACAACAAAAGAAACTAAATATATAAAAAAAAAAGTTCCTAAAATTTAGGCAGAACTTTCACTAGTGGAAGAATTACGTTGGGAAGACTATGTAACACATAACCATTCCACACCATGAACCTATAACAGGGAGAACCACAGAGGGGGTGAGACCTACTTTCTGACTTCCCTGAACTCTAAGTCACAGAGAACACACTAATGAGGAATAACTGGCTGCCACTCAACACACAGCCATTGCATTCCCACTCTTATCAGCTCTTCCCTCTTTATATCCATTCTGAGCCTCTAATTCACAATATGCAGAGAGAAAAAGGAATCGGAGTGATGCATTATATAATTATAGATTTTTTCATGAGTACATTTAATAAGGTCTCAGGCAGGAAGTACACATTTTCCTAGAAGCCCTTACAATTTTTTTAATGCAGATACTGTAAAATAGCAATAGAGAACTACAAAAAGAGAACAGCTTGAGTGAACAGTTTAAAATAACACTATTTAATAATACAAATCTCAAAGAAAAAATGCAATTGCAAAGCTATTGTTTCATGAGAAACAATAAACAGCAGAATTCAAACTGCAGAAAATGTAATCAGTGATACATAGGACACAAATTGGAGTTGCTTCAGAATGCAGAAGAAAAGGTAGAGATAAAAATGATATGTGTCATGATTATGTCTCAAAGTATGAATGTAGTTGTTCTCTGTATATTTCTTTCTCTATGTATTTTCTCTCCCCAAGAACCATTTTACTTCTACCAGCCTACACTGAAAACTTAGTTTCTAAGAAATTCCTGAGCTAAGGGAAAGGTGAGACAAGAAAGAAATAATAACAAATACTCTTGGGATCAATATCTGTGGATAGGATAGGAAAGAAAGCAGGAATGGATAGAGGACAAAATGTCAAAGTGGGTAGTAGAAAGATAATGTTTATTCAAGATAAACCAAGGGAAAGAATGGGAGAGATTCTCAGAGCAAGGTTCTCTTGTGCATGACCCTGCTCTAGATTTCTGTGGTGGATCCTCTGAAGTTCACTAAGATCCCTCTTCAGAAAAGGACACATTGCCCTATCTGATGGGAGTGTTTCCAGATGACAGCTCTCATCTGTCAGGCTCCTTTGGAAATTGCCTCATCTGAAGAAAGTCCCTTCCTGCAGGGTCAAATGCTCTTCCTGGAATGGTCTGCATTCAGTGAATTCTCAACATGTGATTATAAAAGTCACCCTTACTCCAACTCAGACAGCTGTGACGAATTAGTCTCTCTGCAAAACAAACTGTAGAGTACTGTAGTGTCAGTTTAAACTGCATTATAGCTTGCCTTCATCCCGGCCCAGTCCTGCTTCTTTCACTTCTGCAGCTGTTTATCTCAACAAGACTCCCTAAACAGCCTCTGGACACTAATCCCCATCTTATAATCTTCTCCCCAGGGAAGATAAAGAGCAATATCTCCACTGATTTATCACCTGTGGACCATTCCACAGGTCCAGGAGACCTGCACATCTCTATAACAGAGAGAAAGAAGCTTAGATGTCCTGCATGCAAGTAGAAATACAAAAGGAAGAACTTCACCTTCAAGGTAGGATTGAACGGAACTATTGTAAGAATTTCCCTGTGAGTGGGGCAATGGTGACCCTTCACTCACTGTCCTATTTGAGGCAGGCCAGGAAACTATTATTATACAGTAAATCTTGGTACAACCTGTGATGTATCCCATGTATAGTAACTTCCATAGACTAGTATCTCTATTGCCGGTGTTAGCACTAAGTTGCCATAGAATAATTTGTGGGAGCAGAGATCCACCTGTGCAGTATTGCCAGAAAGGCTGCCACTAGCCATGAGTAGGACTCGGAGAAGACTAAAGGCATCATGAAAACCAATTAGAACCTGTGGAGATGTGGGTACTTCAGACCTGGATATACAAAAACAGTGAAGCTGTGACATAGTCGTAAATGAAATATATTGGGTTGGTGACCAAACATATAGACGGAGAGAGTGGGATCCAGAGACAAACCCATCCCTCCTGATGCAGTACACTGAAGAAGGATGACCTTATTTGCTGGGGGAAAATATCAGACTATTTGCCATTTTGGTGTAGACTTTGCATACTCAAGACCAGAAAATCTTTCTCATTACCAGGCCAGTGGATCTAGCAATGAGAATCTGCTAATTAGGAAATTATTGCTCATAATTAATGAGAAACATCTTTCTTGAAATTTGAGACTAATTTCTAATTTCAAAATTCTTCTCATGCCAGCTGAGAAGTTTTCAGATCATAGCTAGGGCACACCAACTAGATGTTTCTTCAGTCATGATGTGTCAGAATCTGAGAAATAAATGGATGATACATCTGCAATATCTGGCTTGAGATTTAATGCCATCATTGTAACCAACACTTCAAGAATGGTGGCAGAATGACTAAGTAAGCAAACAGATTGCCAGAGGGCATCACGAATTAATTAAGCACATATTGAAAAACTTAAAGAAAAAAAGTATTTCTTTTTGTTCTATCTGGTCTTGAAAGCTCTGAAGAAAGGTCAATAGATGCCCCCAAAAAAGTAGATGTGGACCATGTGGCACTATGATTAGCTGATACTTAAATGTTTGGTGGAATTCCTTTGGAAAATCCCCTAGAAAGCTTCAACTCCTTTTTAAATCTGTTTTCTATTCATTTGTACAAATTCTTATGTTTAGACTTTCTATATCTTCTATGTATCTATTAGAACCAATTTCAAATAGGTTTTCAAAATTTATTTGTCTAGATTTATATAAAGTAGTTTCTTATAATTTTCAATATTTTCCCTCTTATGATGGTTATTTCCTTGTCAATTCTTATTTTGTAAGGTTATTTTTCTGTTGTTTTTAAAAACTTAATCATCGGTTCTACTTTTTTGTTTTTTAACTAATTACTTTCTGCTTTCATCTTTATTAATTTAGGAAAGATGTTTAGAATTAAACATGATTCTAAAAGCAAAAACTATAAAAAAATTGACATATCTGGACTCTCCATTTTCTTCTCTTTGGTCTACTTGTCTATTCCAGAGCCAATATCATACTGTCTTGTTTATTTTAGCTGCATATTGGCTTCCATACTGGTTAAGTAAGGCCACCCTCCATGTTTTTCTTTGTGAGTTTATGGCTATCCTTGGCCTTTTGCATTTCCATGTATATTTTAGAATCAGTTTGTTAGTTCTCTTCACCTCCCTACACCCTCCCCTTCCAGAAAAAGAGTTGGGAGTTTGATTGGTAAATACTGCTTTGTTGTGGTTAGGTTGGAATTATTCATAATGAACCTCTGTGTTCAACTTAACTGGACACCATATGCTGCTTCCCCCAACTTCTTTCAGTCATTAAAGCTGGCCAAGAAAGGGAAAGAAGAGAAAGAAACTGTGTGGACATAGGACACCAGCAAAATCACATCCTGGAAAGGGCTAGCTGCTTCTCTAACCAAGGATCTCATAGCCAGTGTTTATAAGGACATAAACCAATACAGCATCTGTATATGCTCTATAGGGCTCTGGAAAAAGGCATCATTCTCAGAAGCTGTAGAAACCAATTACATGGGCAAAGAGATCTTGGTCCTCCCTCAAAGCAGAGAAGAACTTTTGCCTTCACTTGTTATCACTGTGGGAGGCTGGGGCACATACAGGTAGCTTTTAATGTGCTTGCCATTCTTAAATTATTTATTGTGATTCTGTTTTTTGATCAGCTGAAATACTTCCTCAATTATTTCTTTTCAAAGAGTACATGTGTGCTAAGAATTATGAGTCTGTACGTTTGATACCGTATTTATGTTATTATGGTTGACAATCAATATTTTGAATCAGTATGGAAGTTCTGTACAGTCAGAATAGTCAAAAAGCACATTTAAAAGGGAAAATTGACAAGACTTAGTGATCGAATACATGTAAGGGTTATACAAAGAGCGGAGCTGGGGATAACAGTCAGACGTCCAGCCTCGTTGGCTGGCTTTGCCCTCAGTAGGAAGAGAACATGTGAGAGAAGGGTAATTTTGATGGTGAAATGGGGGCAGGGTCTGAATTAAAGAATTTGACTATAGTTAGAATTAATGTATTATAGATTTCAAATAGATAGAAAAGAATAATTCAAATGTTCCTAGCATAAAGAAAAGATAAATATTTAAGCTGTTGAACATTCCAATTCCCCTAATTTGGTTATGACTGTATTATTATTTGTACCCCCAAAATATGTACATGTATAACATATAAATGTTAATGGTTTTATAAAAAGAAACACTTCAAAAAAATAAAAAGAATTTGATTTTAGCCATCTTGTATTTTGGGGGGGGGCATGGGGAGGAGGGTGTATATAATTTTTTCCCACAATGCATATGGATTTCTAAAAGATTCCAGACATATTAAATACTATCACATGAATTCATAAGTAATACTTTGCAAAAGAAAATCAAAGACAAGTTAGAGAAAAATCACAGGTGTCTTGATGCTGCTGTACCTCCTCAAAATGAAGTGTCCCATTCAGAGGACTGAGTTGATGTTTAGCCTTCTCATCCACAGCCCACTGAAGTCGAACAGCTCCTTTTCCTCCAGGAGACCGGACAACTGTCAATGTCACATAAGAATCAGGGTCATCAGACAAAAGGGATTCATCAACCATTACCTGAAAGAAAGAAAATTCAGTAAGGCACATACACACTCACACACAAAAATGAGAAGGATAAACTAACATAATCTTATTTCTGTTCACAATGACTGCAGTTTTTGAATTTAGAACTCTTAATTATATCATGTTACAATCATGTGGCAGAAAAAAAATGTTTTACCAAACCCCATTTTCTCTTTTTCCTGGATACTCAACTACTTGGCATTTCCTATCGTCTCTTTCAATGAGGTAGAACATGTGCCTGAATTCTGGCCAATGGAATAGAAGCAAAGGTGATAAATGCTGCTAATACTCTGGAGATAAACTTCCACAATACCCCGCATTCTCTCTTTTCCCACTTATCAGGTGAATAGAGAACAGAAAGGATGCCCGGGACCTAAAAGAGGAGAGAACCACAGATGGAAGGAGTCTGGTGCCTGAGAGCAACCATCTGAAGGTGTCCATAAGAGTCAGCCAGCTAAGAACTCTGGTGCAGTATTCTTGCATGCAGAAGAAATAAACACTTACTATGAGAAGGAACTGAAATTCTTTATTATAGCTCCCACATAATTCTTTACTTTAGCTCCTTATCAGACTCCCATATAACACAGACCTAAATTGTCTTTGAATTAACTGCAGTTTACCAACTTTAGTGAGTCTAAGTTTAAAAGAGGTGTTATTAACCTGATATTAAGAGAGGAGATTCAATATGTTAATGTACCAGTACTATTTATTTTTTACACAAGTCCTTATTCCACTACCTGGTTCAAGTAAAATACATACATTGACTCTGTGAAGCAAAGTCTACATTGAACCTATATCAACCATCTATTATGGAAATACAAAATACCACACAATGCTTTCCATTTTCAAGACAGATAGAAGCTTAACAAACATGCAGTACAACATTGTTTTCTTTTTTTCATGAGATTGTGCATTGATACCAAGAGCAGAGATTTAGAGTCTACTGACAATACTGAGTTTCTATTATGTGTCAGTTCTTACATATACTTTATCTTATTTAAACTTTACAGATTTCTTAGAAATCCGAGGACCAGATGTATACATATATTTGGAGATGAGAGCCTGGAATCTAATTCAAATGTTTTGACTTTATGCCCAATGCTATTCATACCACTCCTCAGAGAACAAAAGATATTTAATAAGAAAGAAAAATAGAAAAAATCCATTATAAACAAACTGCATATATAATTATTTTTTTATTCCATAGATATAACATTTTAGTTTAGGCTTCATAAGTATGTTTCAATGGGTCTCTGTGATTTCCAGTGCTTTAATATACTTACCACACTGCCCTTGTGAGCAGCTTATTACTTTCTTTTTTTTTTTTTTGAGACAGAGTCTCACTTTGTTGCCCAGGCTAGAGTGAGTGCTGTGGTGTCAGCCTAGCTCACAGCAACCTCAATCTCCTGGGCTCAAGCAATCCTACTGCCTCAGCCTCCTGAGTAGCTAGGACTACAGGCATGCGCCACCATGCCTGGCTAATTTTTTGTATATATATTTTTAGTTGGTCAATTAATTTCTTTCTATTTTTGGTAGAGATGGGGTCTCGCTCAGGCTGGTTTCGAACTCTTGACCTCGAGTGATCCACCCGCCTCGGCCTCCCAGAGTGCTAGGATTACAGGCGTGAGCCACCACGCCTGGCCCAGCTTATTACTTTCAACATATTTATAGTAACCATCTTTTCTCAATGTTCTTCAGTTCTGAATCTAAATCTGTATCACCAAATAATTCTAATAGAATGTTCACTGTGTGTAACATATTGTATATCTTATATGCATGTTAAAAGATAAACTCCATGCTATCAAGACAAGATATAAGGAAAGCAGCCACAAAGGGCTGAGCAAAAGCTACTACTAATATTACCGACAATAAAAATAGCAATTGATACCTAGTGAATGTAAAGCCCAGGTATTAGTGCTTAATATCTATCAGTGCATTTACCACTCATAACATGGACTATGAGGAACAATACACTAGGAATAGGGCACCCTAATTCTTACTTTTATATTATTGAGACAAATGAAAAATTTGAGGCTATTACAATAAGACATTACCCAGACCAAGCATGCTTAAACTACAGTTAGAGCACTAAAGTTTATGGCAGCAGGTAAAATAAAATGAATAAACACAAATTGTTTATCAATAGTAGTGTAGCTCTTCCCTTTCCTTAACAGTAAGAGAACCTTGTAAACACATTTTCCAATGCTCAAGTCCAAAAGTGTGATGAAGTTAAAAGCAATAGCATTGTTATAAAGTTTCATCAATGGAAGATTCGAATACGAAACCCTGAACTTTTCATCTAAACTCAGAAGCTAATAGATAAACTTTACAAAAGTTAAATTACATTGTCATATGTATTAAATTTTTTCTTTGCACATATACAAAGAAACAAAGCCTGGTTGGATATATAACAAAATGTTAACCGATGTCTATCCCAGAGTACTAATATCATGGATACTCTTACTTTCCTTTTATATGTTTTTTTGCATTTCCCAGACCTTTTATGCTATATTCTCAGCTAGTCTTCTGCCAATCCACCACTCCCCACAAAATCTTCTGCCAATTTCTTTATTTTATTTTATTTTATTTTTATTTCAAGAAAATATAGTCTCATTGGGTTTTAACAAACATATGTTCTGTCTGTCTTATAGTTCCCATTTTCTTATGATATTGAAATTTCAATGACCAAATCATTAGGCAATTATTAGGTATATTTAAATATTGGAGCATCTGGGAAGTCCAGTCCTGATAGTCAAATTGTAGGTCTAGGCCTGCAACCACAGGTCAGAGGACAATTGGCATTAGAGTAGTCGGTTTATTAATTTAAAATGATCTATGGTGAATTACTGATTTTCTATAAGTAATTAAATAAAGGATATGGTGACAAAGGGAGCCAGAAAAGTTGCTGAGTATATGGGAATTATCTAAATATTTTTGTGATTATTTCATCTTGGCATTTCCTTTGAAAGGGAAAGTCATAATAATTATGATAGAATTTATAGTGCTTTATATTTAATATATTGTGATAATTGAGTACTAATCCCCAAACCTGGTTGCACAAATATTTCATTCTTATGATTAACGAGTTTTTTTTCCCTTTAGTCATTGAACCAATAATAATTGGGTTCCCTCCTTCAGGTTTTGGAAGTAAACATCCAAGGAGAATTAAGAGGGAAGAAATAAAGAGAAACACATGATCTGGGGGTGACTGTGGTATTTCATTCAATATAGGTCATGATAGAGTACCACAGCAGTGAGTAATATAAATCCCTCACCAACAAAACCCATTCTGAGAAGTAACACCCAGACCCAAGACAGAATCCTGCCTGTGACCAGGATGGTGGACTGGCAATAGGGCAGGCAGAGAATAGAAGATATGGACAAAAGTACATGCTGGTGTGCCTTGCCCAATAAATAGGAATCTATACCTCTTTGTATTAATAACTGCCTGATGTTAAGAGCTCTCTAATTACTATCAAATTGTGTGCATCGGTTGGAGGACTGGCCCGAGATTCAATAACCCACTCAAAAGATCCTGGAGAAGAGATTCCTAAGTGAAGGGTAATGAAGTTTCAAAACAAAAATGAAAGACATCTTTCTACTCAAAATTACATGAAAAATTAGCCTTGGGCCAAGGCACTCCACTGATATATTTAACTTACATTCTTTTTTTCAAATCCAAATACTCCAAACGGAGAATCATTTTGTGGAACAACAACAGTTATCACAACATCATCACCAAGTCTGCCACCTCCAGCCACACTGACTAAGGAAATATTGAATGTTTCCATGAGTTCAAATTCAGCATCATCAATTATGATGATTTCTATCACTGCAGTAACCTATGAAAAAAAAAAAGAAAGAAAGGAAGAGAGGGTGAGTGGAAGAGAGGGAAGGGGAAAGAAATAATGTAATAACAACTTTTGCTTGTATATATTTTAATTTTTTGGTTGAAATTTAGAAACACGGTTCCAAAAAAAGTAGACTTTTTGCCTGTTACATTCATAATAAAGGCAGTCCCTGGGTTTACAGGTGAGATACATTCCTGAGAATGTCTTTAGGTCGCATTTGTCTATAACTCAGATCCCTAATGAACAGCACATATATTATAATAATAATAATAACAATAATACTATAATGACTCATATGTGTTCATAATAATATAATGTAATACTGTAATAATAACCCTGTACTGTAATAAGATACAGAAACTATTGTGCTTTTTTTTAATTCAAGCAAACAGAACATAAAAACAAATTCAGACAAAAAGTTTAGATAGGAGATAGGAGACATTTCAACAAAGAACATTAAAGGTTAACACTCCCTAATGTTGCATTAACACTAGGCTAATAGGAATGTCATGCTTATTTTGATCTTCTAATCAAATCAATAATAACCTTCCCATTTCAATAATTAATCCACTATGCTGCTTAGTAATAATTGATGCTTTCATTGAAGCACTGGCTTTTACACATTCCATTATTCTCACTTTATCCTTTATAATTTTCCAATAGTGGAGCAACTAAAGCCTAATGCTTTCTCAATGAATGATGGCATCTGACCTTTCTCTGAATGCTTAATTATTCCCACTTTTGTTTCCATTGTAATCATCTTTCTCTTCACCGCAGGCTCATTTGGACTTGCAGTGGACTTTCGCTTTGGAGGCACAATCATAAAAGTAAACACAGACTCACAAAGCCAATGAACCACCAGTTTGTTCACAGAGCCAATGAACCACCAGTTTGTTTACATGCTCTGAAAAAACTAGTTCCCGAATTATTAATTTAATTAATTCATTATAAATCATCTTTATGGGGAGCCTTGGGAGCCTGTTCGTAAGTATGGAATGCCATGAGTCAGGTCATCAGTAACCTAGGGACTGCTTGTACTTTTAAAATCATGTATGTTTATGGCATTTCAAAGAAAGAAATTTACAAAGTCTATTATTTGCAAGATAAAAAATTATTTATGCTGTAAAATGCAGTATTATTTATCGGTACAAAAAACAATGAATCCTTATTCTTGAACAAAAATTTTATAAATGCCATGAACAAAAATTTTATAAATGCCATGTGGGCTCTAACAACAATTACACAAACACAAATGTTTGGTATTAATATTTAACATGATATAAAATAGAACCATAAAAATTATGTCTTCTGCAATTAAAATAAATCCCACTGATTTTGAATATTGTCCTTATAATGTAGGAAAAAATAAAGGCAGGAAGAAAAACCAAATTTAGTTCATTTGCCTAGGTCTCTGTTAAAAACTTTTATAAACTTATAAATAAATAAAACCTGGGCCAGCTTGTGATTTCACTATTGGTCATAAAAATATCCCAGCTATATCTTCATATTTAAAATCTTTTTCTGTACCCAAGGAAGAAATCCCATTACTTTGACAGAGAAATTTACCAGAAAATGAAGTTTTTCTACCTAAATCCACCTAAAAATCTTTAACAATGGGAAAAAGCGAAAAATGTGGACATCACACTCAGACAGGTAGAAACTTGCATAAAATCAAGTGCTAAAATGGAAACTTACTAAAATGTCTGCACCTCAAATCTGTACTGTAGAATACAGAGTACCTTCCCTACAGGGTGTGAACTTTAAGAATAATCACCATCCTAAGGATGCTGATAAATGATGAGACTTCAACTTCATACATGTGATAAAGTGCTGATAGTATAACTAAAGTTGGAAGGCTGCATCAATGAAAACTCTATTTATTTCTGTTTTTAACATAAAAATCTCATTTTTGTATTCCCTCTTTTTAATAGGAAATCTCTCCAAGTTTTAAATCTATTAGAAACTAATGATTATTAACAATAATAGGCCTCTGTGTGTAGGAAAATCTAGATCTGTATGCTTATCATTTAGCAGCAGCATTTACTGGGCCCCCTGGGCAACTAATAAGTTGACATACACAGTGCAAATTTGTCTAAGGAAAATCAGGCAACCTATAGATATTAATAGATGCTTCTATTTGAGGTGACTAACATTTTCATGGTTGTTCATTTCCCTTTTCCACTTACTGATAAAAAAATTTATGAAAACACCTTATTCTTACATATCACAAAATGCCCGGTTTACAAAATTTAACAAATCTTGAGAAATATTTTATAATTTTTAAGATTGGTTGGTCTAAACATAGAATATTGGGGTTTCTATTTGTTTGTATTTATCTCTTTATTTTTATTTTGACATAAGTTCAGATTTAGGGAAAAGTTGCAAGAATTGTACAAATAATTTTTCAAGTTTTAACTATTTGGTTCCTTTTCTGTCATTTTAGTCATTTTTTAAATCACAAAGGATGCTTTGAACATTAAGTAAAACATACACAATATTAGTGCAAATTCTAAATAAATATCTGTATTTACTAGTATTAAAAATAAGTAAAATAAAAGATAAAAGAAACTAAAGTTCACATTAATATCCCAGTTCTTCAGGCAATTTTTTATATATGCTTAGGTACCTCTAAGCCAATTATTATCCTGTTTTGTAACTTCTATTTTAAATAGCATCAGGTGAGGTAGTTTAGAAAGGGTGAGATTTTTGTCTCTTAAAATGTCCTCTTCCTATGACCATTAATAACTTGCACCCTAATTAATAATATTTCTGTTCTTGACATAGGAACACTTAGAGTATAATACACTTAGCAATCCCTAATATACATTCATTTGATGGATGCCTATAAAATGTTTGATAAAAATGCTAATATGGTCATGAGTAGCATACTTGTCCATCTGCAAATTCAAGAATCCCATGGGATGGCTTAAAGTCTTCCAGACCAGCACTGTCTGGTGTTGCTTTCCAAGAAATGTTCACTGCCCCAAAGTTTCCAGCCAGCCGGATGACAGGAACTTGAAGAACATTCAAGGGTGGAGGCGCCTCATAGGCAGTTATAACTCTACCAACATCCTTTAAGTAAAGAATAGAAGTTGAAAGGCAAGACAACAGTGGTAACTCTCATAAGTCATCACTTTCTAAATGTATTGCTTCTGCTTAACTTCTTACACCTCTCCCTTCAAAGAAGAAATTAACAGTTGGATATAAGCATGCATAATAGGTCTTCAGAACTCATACATTTAAATTTAATGAAAATAAACTTGCTTAATCCTTTGATCTAGCTCAAAGAAAATTAAGAATTAGTTTATAAGACAAATTTGGTTACTTATTCATTTGTAAATATCTACAAGCAAAGCTGAATATTTTGCAGAGAATATATCATAAAACACTGGCCAAATCGGCAGGGATAAGCTCCTCTATTACTATAAATATATGAAAGTTCATCTCACTCTGGTAACATGAAACATAAAGATTCCTCTGGGATCATCATTTTCTTCGATCATTATCTCGGCTATTTCCATTCCAGGCCTCTGCATGCTTGGCTGTCCTGCAGAGAAGTCGGAGTTCACCATGCTCACCTCGGTGATAGTGACAATAAATCCTTCCTCCAACTCTGGAACATCATCCTGGGAGGTGAGGGAAAGAGACAGTGTTTTAGTTTTTAAAAGATATTCAATTTGCATTGGAAACTTGATATTTTTCAATAAGAAATAAATTACTTTCTGCACAGGAATGGGCAGCTCTATTATACATAAAAAAGATTTCTTGTTATATTTTAATACATTCCCACTGACAACTTTAGGATTTCAAGGATATTCAAGCTTACTAGTGATGTTTCAATGGAACCTACCTACTCGTCAGCAAATAAAATAATTTTCAAAAATCTGTCCTGCAATTTTGACCACATTCTATTGAACATGTTTTACATGTATAAAATCCTAAAAGAAATTTAGGAGAAATTGGTAAATGCTATGTATATTTTAAAAGTGAAAATCCTGAACTTATAAATCTAGATGTAATCCTTTATTTTAGTTAATTTTTAAAAACTTTTACTTTATTTTTGAATAGGCAATAAAAAATTTCCAAAGATAAAAGAGAATACACATGGAAAAGGAAAGGAATCTTCCTTTCTTTTCCATTTTTTTCCTTTCCTAGATTGTTCTATCCAGAAGATATTCTTACCTAATGTCAATATTAGTAACACTAAGATTATATAAATTTGTTTTAATAATTTAATATATTTTATAGTATTATACATACATAATTTGTTAATACTGTGTTATGTAATATATAAATATAATATTTTATATTATTAATAAGACTAATACTCTCAGCACATACAGTTTCTTATGCATTATTATGGATATGTCTACATATTTTCTCCCTCTTTCTCTCCTTTTCTCTCTCTAATATATACAGATAGATATAAATACAGATAGCTAAAACCAGATCTAAACCATCTGAAGACTAACCTTGCTTCAAGTAATCATATCATGAAATGAAAATACTGTCCTATAAAACCAGTAATAAAAATGACCAGATTGACCTAGTCATTTCATTCATTCAGCCATTACTTTAAGGCAACTAACCAACCAATTTAACAGTGGATCCATTTTAGACATATAATCAACATAAATTCAATGCTTTGAAGTTCATTCAAATAATATTCAGGGTCAAAAACAAATATAAATAAATATATTTGTCATTTGTGCCAGCCAGTTATAAAGTATGTATTCATCATTAAATATTTAGGTGGCTGGGAAATTAAAATAGTTTTTATTTAGAAGAGCATCACAATTTTATCTTTAAGAGCATTTTCTCTTATTTTATATCTTATTTTCTCTTATTTTATATTCATTGCAGCCTAGACTCACCGGCAAAATGGCAACTTTAACATGAGCTTCTTTTATGTTTTCTTTCATTATTATTATTGTTTCTTGCAGCACATAATCTTCACTCTCAGTAGCTTGATTATTGACATGCAGTGAGAAATTGGGTTTGGCTATCAAGTGAATGGCAACGTCCCTAAGCAGTCCTTTATCTCGAACTACTTGTAACTGAAGAATGGTGATGTTCTCTGTGAGAGAAACATGCCTCAAGTAAATAAGCTTTTCTATTTGCTGTCAATGCTGTTCCAAGCACTTGGGGTGGGATGTTCTGCTCTATCCCTTTTAGACAGTTAAGGAAAGAGAAGTAAAACAAAGACAATGTATTACTCTGTGCTTTGTTTCCCTTGTTCCCAAAGTTGAGCTGATAATCACCATCTACTCCTAGCATTACATCCCAGTTCTAATCCCTCACTTCTGATGCTCTAATGCACCCTCCTGTGTTGCACATGTCATGCACTTTTAACAGAAATTGCTGAAAAGTCTTAGGGAAGTGCATCTATGCAGGATGAGCAGACATAATAATTACCAACGCAAAAGGATTCTTCAAAAAACACAAAGTCATCATTTAATGACTAATCATTAGAAGAAGAGTGAAGTTGTTCTTATAGTGATGTGCCTAACACAGGCTCAAAGTATTTCACAGCACCTATTTTTTATTTCATTTCTTAGACTTTAAAAAATTTAATTTGCAGGTCGGGCGCGGTGGCTCACGCCTGTAATCCTAGCACTCTGGGAGGCCGAGGCGGGCGGATTGCTCAAGGTCAGGAGTTCGAAACCAGCCTGAGCAAGAGCAAGACCCCGTCTCTACTATAAATAGAAAGAAATTAATTGGCCAACTAATATATATAAAAAAAATTAGCCAGGCATGGTGGCGCATGCCTGTAGTCCCAGCTACTTAGGAGGCTGAGGCAGGAGGATCGCTTGAGCCCAGGAGTTTGAGGTTTCTGTGAGCTAGGCTGATGCCACAGCACTCACTCTAGCCTGGGCAACAGAGTGAGACTCTGT